>PVIY010042550.1:0-20884 GCA_004026745.1 Myrmecophaga tridactyla | reverse complement strand
CCCCTTACCCCTTGCTTTCATTTATCACTAGCATTTCAAACTAAATTTATTTTTTCATTTGTTCCCCCTATTATTTATTTTTATTCCATATGTTCTACTCTTTTGTTGATATAGTAGCTGAAAGGAGCATCAGACACAAGGTTTCCACATTCGCAGAGACTCATTGTGAAAGCTATATCATTGTTCAGTCATCATCAAGAAACATGGCTACTGGAACACAGCTCTACATTTTCAGGCAGTTCCCTCCAGCCTCTCTGCTACATCTTGTAACTCAATATAATTTTATCTCTATCAACTAGTTCATAGTAAGCGGTTTCTAAATATTTGCTAAAGGAAGAAATGAGTATAATATTATGAATAAAGAGTTCTAGTCCTTTCCAGGTCTGCCAATTACTAAGATTGTAATCACGGACAACTCATTTAACAGTTCTAGGCTATGGTATTCAAATCAGAAACAGACAATTTCTTCACAAGGTGGCCTATAAAGTTTGTTCAAGTTAAAAGTTCTAGGATTGTATGACCCCTATCCAAAACCCAATCTTACCCATCGTGGTGCTGTACCTTGCTGGTATTCCCCTGACATCATAAAATCCATCCCCTCCAGGTTTTCCTACCCATCACTGCCTATTTTAAATGTTCTCATCCTCACTTTCTCCTTAGGGCTTTTCTATATTATTACAACTGAAGTCCAGTGACAGTACCTTTTAATGTACCTTTGCCTTTCCTAAGCATTTTCAATCAGGTCCACTGCATGGCAATAGGAAAACATGAGTGATGTGGGATGTGCTAGCATCGAGGCAGGGGAAGAAGCTCACAGCCTATCCTGCTTATCCAACAGATCCATCTTTGGAAAAGCACATGCCACAAGACATGACTATACTTCTCTAAAATTAAATAGCTCTGTGGTAAAGGTAATAAATGTCATTTTATAATTTTGCAACTTCTCTTATTTCCATAATGTTCACCAACAGAAGTGACACATCATTTTTAAGAATAACACCCAACAAGGGGGGAGGAGGAGAGAATCACCCTAAAGACCTTTTCAAACATTCCGACAAGGAAAGGGTTATTTTGTTTTGTTTTTCCCTCTTCCTGCTCTAGTCTAGATTTTCCAAAATATTTTCTTTCATTTTGGAATAATGTCACTTTGGACTGAAAAGATTTATCTTCACTTTTCTAAGGATTTGATGAAATGTACTAATGTTGTATAACTTCTTCACATACCTTAAAAATTAGCCTGTTGCTCTGAATGTAATACACCAAGTTGTAACATGAGTTAAAATAAAGTCTTTAAAATAAATCACAATTCCAACTTCCTGGTGACTATGAATGTAGGTTATATATCATTTATATATGATGTAAATATCAAGTACAATATTCCAAACTGTGCTAAATGTTACGGTGGAGCAATTAAAATCAATTTTCTTCCTCTAACTAGTGTACATTCTGTAAGATAGAGAGACCTGTGCTCAACCAGCAATAAGACAAGGGAGAATGAAATGGTGCTTTAAAATAAACCAATTCTGTAGTGGCATAAAAGAGTTTTAGCATTAAAAATATATAAATATAGCTAAATAGAGAAGATTAAGTCCTAATACCCTTCCAAATTTCAATGTACTTCTTTAATTAGTTAATACGACAAAACTTATGCACTTTCCAAAGGTGTATGTCGACTACGCTTTCTGTTGCATTTCTGGGGGATGGAGGGGGTTACCTGACTGGTAGTGCACTACTGCTTGAAAAATATTAAGTAAGGTATGGTCACACAGACAAGTCAATCCATAAACCATGAACTAGATGACTGTATGCAGAGTTGAGTGAAAGAAAAAACTTGAGATGTTATTAAGCAATGGAATTAAGAAGACCACAGATTTATGATTAAACCAACATTTATTTAGAGCCTTCACTATTCCAAACATAGAGCTAAATGCTAAACTAGCGAATAAAATTCAGGAAAAATGTTATCTGGGAGAATATCTCCCATGTTATACAGTCACGGTTTTAAAAAACTAATAATTCTAGAGTCCAAGCTTTCATTCATTCACCTTGTAAATGCTTTATGTGTTTAAAACAAAATAAACCCTCAGTTGTGAGAATATCTTTCTGTAATGCACCTCAGCTGGTATTCCAGGTGTCTGACAGCATCATGTTTCTCTTATTCATTTCTACAGATTAGCCATATAATGAAGTGGAATCACCTTTTTCCTTAAGATGTGTTTTTTTTTTTCATTTTATTTGCTCAACAACTAAAGGTTACATTTGCTACAAAATTTAAATGTGGTTTTGAAACTCCTAAATGTGGCATTCAAGACCCTCCGTATATAATTACCCAACCGGTTCCCTCACACCTTTCCGATAGGAATTTTCTGTTTCAGCCACAGTGCCCTCAAGTTCCACAAAAACATTATACTTATGTCTATTTACATTTGTTCTTTCTGTGGCTATCATTATGCAGCAGTTCCTCTTTCTCCTTTTCAAATTTTTTCCAGTTCAACTCAAGCACCATTCCTTCCAGAAAATCATCCTGCATCATCCAAATCCATACTACTTTCACCCTTATTGGAAAATATGTTTATTCTAGCAATTAAATTCAAGCTGTTTTAAATTAGTATGAGCTGTTTTCATACAGAAGAATAATATCTCTAATTAGGTTAAATTTCTTAAAGACAGATACTTTACCTTTTAATTACTCTGTACTTCCTAGGATATAGGGTATATCACTTGATGAATACTGGGTATTCAAAATATATGTACTGCTTAAAAATGATGGTCAATAAAATAATCTAGTCTAAAACCTAATTTTACAGATAATGGAAAAGAGAACAAAGGAAAGCAGCTAATCAAAACATAGAGTTTGAGAGTCAAATCCCAAACTCAGAACTCCTTACTTTTCAAATTATGAAGTGCTTAAGCTGCAAGGGTCCTGAAAGGGTAGGTGTAAGGATGCCTTCCCTTATATGTTAAAATTGGAGCTTTTGATTTTAAAAGTAGCTTGAATTTGGAACAAAGAATTGTCATCATACCCAAATGTAAAGTAATATCTTGGCGAAAATAACCATATTATTTTGAAGGTTTTTTAAGGGTTTGGGTGTGCTTTTTGTTGTTCTTTTTCTTAAGTCTATCTATTATTTTAGGTGGCATACCTGGAACAACCCCAAACACATATACTAATTAACTAACATGAAATGGCAGTATAACCTACAAGGAGTTTTAACATGAAGGTCTGATCTATTCATCATATTTAACACTACCTGAACTCACAACACTTTATCTCCTGGAACAGAAAATAAATGGCCACATAAATTCACACTAATCAATCTATTTTCTAAAATATTCTCGAATGCAAAGAACATAAATTCATCTGAGAAGATAACTGTCATCCCAAAGAATCAAGTTCAATGTGATACAATTAAAAATGGTCACCAGAAAGAGCTGAAACAGGTGTGTTCAGTGTAATTTCTGAAAGGCTTTTAGCAAAAAGGCGTTATCAAACTGAGGCTGTGATGACAATGAAAAATTTTATTTCTTAATGATCTCATTTAGAACATATTGCATTTTGACAGAATATAAATGCATTCAAACATAATAGGTACATAAGGAACACTAATTATGACCACCTTCTTCCACAGATAAAAAAATGACTTTTGAACACAACTCAGAAGAGTTTTTAATGCTTTTTGGAACTCTCCTTTTCCATTCATAAATAAGCAGTTACACATAATATACTTTGGGAAACTCAAGCACATAACTGTCTTAGGTTGAAAGTCTATATGTACCACTCTTGATCCATCTGAAAAAATTTTAATTTGTAGAAAATATCATTCTTAAGGTCCCTACATATTAAAACTAGTATTCATTCTAAATTTCCACAGTACACAAAGGCAATAAGCAGCCTACAATTCCCTAAAGGAATGGTGTCAATTGGCATTTTTAAAATTAATTCAGTGACCTACAATAATGTGAATTCTTTCTACACAATGTCTGTCAGTAAGCATTACAAAAATTTTAGAATCACTTTTGGTGTCTGAATTCTAAATAACAACAGAAAAAAATATCTAAATTAGTTTCTTAATTCCCATTTCTCCTTGCATCTTTTTGCTTATAGTGATGACAGAAAGTAAAATTACAGCAAGTACAGCTTGCTAAAACTACAATTCAAAGTTTTACAGAGATTTCTGGTAGTCTAATCAGTCATCTTCCTGAACAAAGACACAAGAAGTCTATGAAATGTCTAACGTTTGCAACTATGGTTTACTGAGTTTCACATGTGCTTACACAGCTCATTTTTCAGTTACTTAATAGAAAATGTGCAATGACATTCTTTTGCTAAGATTTAAAATGTCTCAGGAAATGGAAATGCTTGAATTTAAAAGATCTACCTCTTCCTCTGCTTTCACTTTTCCCTTGTTTGTACTAAGTGCTTCCAGAGGCCCAGCTGAAAATTCAGAAACAGAAAGCTCCATCTACAACATCCCAACAAATAACCCCATATATTAGATAAAGGGAAAAGATAAAAGCATATTTGGAACAAAATACTAAAAATTATTATTAGAACTTCACACTCAAGGTCTGAATAATTCTGGGCATTTTACACAATAAAATCTAGAGAATGATTATTGAAGTATACTATAACAGCATATCTAAGATCAAAGGAGATTAGAATATTAACAAATTTGGAATTTTACATGAATTATTTGTCCAAATAAAAACATAAGTGAAATGAGGATAAATATAAATTATAACCTGACCACATTCTCTGAGTTTCCCTCCTATAGATTTCTGGCTGCTCCTTCTCCTCTCTCTCTTGCCAGATCTTCCCATATTTCTGATCTCTAAGTGATCTCTATGTAACCACCAAGGCCCAGCCAGGGTTCAGGCTTCAGATCTCCCCTCCTTTCTCTACTCACTCTCTAGGTCAGGGATCAGTAAATTACAGCCTGTGGTCCAAATCTGATATGCTGTTTATTTCAATAAAGTTACTGGACCATAGCCATGCCTATTCATTGAACATATTTTCTATGTTCCCTTTTGCAATACAAGAGAAAAGTTTAGTAGTTGCAACAGGGACTTTACAGTCCATATGATCCTTTATAGAAACTTCTGCCAACCCCTGGTCTAGGTGATCTCACACAGACTCATAGCTTTAAATATAACCTATACTCTGACAACTCCCAAACTTCTCTCTTCAGTCCTGACCCAGACTTGTGTCCCAACTTCTCAGGTCACATGCATTCCTATATGCCAAACAGGCAGCTATTTTAAATTGTCTAAAACTGAAATTTAGACTTCTACCACACCACCAGCTCTAATGCCAGTATCTCACATCTCATTACATACATCTCCATTCATCCAATTGCTTAGGCCAAAAACCTTAAAATCATCTTTAGCTCCTCTCTTTCTTTCTCACTCCATATACCAACCATTAAAAATTTTGATCTTCAAAATGTATCCAGAATCTGGCTACTTCTCATCTGCTCTACTGATACCACTTCAGTTCATGCCATAATCATTTCTCACTTGGATTATTACAGTAATCTCCTTATTGGCTCCCTAATTCCCCTCCATGTTCCTTACATTCTATTTCCACAGACTATACTGAGTGAGTCCTCAAAGGACATGCAGGGAATAGCCACTGACTCTAGTTTCTCCACACAGGCATCCCACTGTCCCTCACACATTTCACACGGTCCTGCCAAAGTCTTTGCACTTACTGTTCTATCTGGAGAATCTGTCCCCCACCCCCAAGAGATCTAGCTGGTTTACCTCCTCATTTTATTCAAATCTCTGCTCAAGTATGTCTTCAAACTAGAGTCCTTCCATAATCACCCTCTTTCTTTTAGTGGGTCCTATCAAATCTATATCCCTGTTCCCTGGAACAGACTAAACCTCTGAGATTTGCATGCAAGAGGTTTCCTGGGAAGTACTCTCAGGAACAACTTCTGGAAGGGACTTTAAGAAGGAGGACAGGCAAAGGAAGAAGCTGAACTGCAATGCAGCTGTAACAGAGCCTTCAACCAATGCCACAAGTAACTCTGGAGTTGGAATGGCACTTGAGAACTGTCCCAACAATTCTTGAGGCAAGAGGGACAGATCTTCAACTCACACACTGATGTATTATGAGATGGGTAAGAACATGAACATGTTCTTTAGGGAAATTACGAAAATGAAACTTAAAACCTTAATGAGATACTAATTCACAATTACTACAATGCTATAATCAAAGAAAGAGACAATCACAAGTATTGGAGAGGATGTAGAGAAATTAGAATCCTCAGGTATTGCAGGTTGGAATGCAAATGATACAGTTGCTTTGGAAAACAATTTGCCAATTTCTTAAAAGGTTAAAGATAAATTGACCCTACAACTCAGTAATTCCACACCCAGGGATCCACCCAGGAAAAGTAAAAACATATGTCTACAGAAAGAATTAATATGTAATGTTTATATAATACCCCAAAACCCAAAGTTTGATACATCATAAATTTCTACCAAGTAGTGAATGGATCAATAAACTATGACAAATACATGCAAGGAGTATTATCCAGCAATGAAAATTAATGAAATATGAACATATGTTACCACATGGTTGAACCTCAGAAACATGATGCTCAGTGAAAGGAGCCAGAAACAAACGGCCATATATTATATGATTCCAATTAAATGATATGATTCCAATTAAATGAAGTATCCAAAAAAAGCAAATCTACAAAGATACCAAGTAGATTCGTGGTTGACTGGGGTTGGGGGAATAGAGAATGACTGCAAATAGGCACATGGGATATTTTGGGGAGATGGAAATGTTCTAAAATTGAATTATGGTGATGGCTCCATACCAAAAACTTTACTATAAATCACTGAAATTTACACTTAATAAGGCTCAAATGTATGGAATATAAATTATACTTCTATGAAGATAAAATTAAAGAGAGGACTGATCACTGCCTAAGTGGGTTTTTTAAATACTTTTACTGATAAATCTTAACATGCAAACAATCCATACATGGTATACAATAAATGTTTCACAATATCATCACATGGTTATGTATTCATCACCATTTTTTAGAACATTTGCATCACTCCAGAAAAAGAAACAAAAAGAAAAAAGAAAAAATTCATACATACCATACCCCTTACCCTGCCCTCTCATTGACCATGAGTACTTCAATCTCCTCAATTTATTTTAACCCTTGCCCCCTATTATTTATTTTTTAATCCATATTTTTTATTCTGTCCATACCACAGATAAAAGGAGCATCAGACACAGGTTTTCACAATCACACAGTCACACTGTAAAAGCTATATCATTATAAAATCATCTTCAAGAATCAGGGCTACTGGAACACAGCTCAACGGTAGGTACTACCCTCTAGCCACTCCAATACACCATAAACTAAAAAGGGGTATCTATATAATGCAGAAGAATAACCTCCAGGATAACCTCTCAACTCCGTTTTAAATTTCTCAGCCACTGAAACTTTATTTTGTCTCATTTCTCTCTTCCCCTTTTTGGTCAAGAAGACTTTCTCAATCCCTTGATGCTGGGTCCCAGCTCACCCCAGGATTTCTGTCCTACATTGCCGTGGAGATTTACAGCCTTGGGAGTCATGTCCCATGTAGTAGGGGAGGACAATAAATTCCCTTGCCAGGTTGGCTTAGAGAGAGAGTCCACATCTGAGTACTTACAGTGTTCAACTAAATTGACCATACAAGTTAAATTAGGAAATGCACTATCTAAAATATAAATTATGCACCAAATAAACATCTCTCCCTTTGGTCTCACACAGAAGCTGAAGTTTTAAAATATGGATGATATCATCCCTTACCCTGTATTCTGATTCACCTAAGTCCTATCCAGATTAACTTCATTCATATCTCTTACTTGAAGTCAGAGCCCTTTTTCAACTTTTTAAACAGTTCCTGTGTGGGGTACTGCTAACTTTCACAGCTTCAGAGCGCTAATTCTGAGTCTCAGGTGTCACATAAATCCCCAAAGTTTCTGGAAACAACTAGGTTATAAACAAAACAGGTTCAGTATCTCAGAATTTAGAAATAACAATTACAACTCATGAATATACATGACTGCTATAAGAGCTTACAATGGGACCTTTTACAATAGGCCCCAACCTGATAACCTATGCTTTCAACTTCAGTTCACCAAGTTTTTACATTATAGTTAGTCCATAAGAGTGAGGCATGGTAATATTTGTCTTTTTGTTTCTGACATTTCATTGAACATACAGTCCTTAAGGTTCATTCACCTAGTTGCATGCCTCACAACTTCATTCCTTCTTGTGGCCGATTAGTTGTCCGTTGTATGTATATACCACGGTTCCCCCTTCCATATCTCAATCATTGTACCCTTAGGCTGCCTCTATCCAATGTGGATCATGAACACTGCTGCCATAGGCACCAGTGTGCAAATGTCCATTCGCATCCCCACACTCAGATCCCCCAGGTATATACTAAGCAAGGGGTTTTCAGGATCATATGGCAACTCCACCCTCAGCCTCCTGTAGAACCACCACACTGCCCTCCAAGGGGCTGCACTTCTCAGTTTCCCAACCGACAGTGAATAGGTATGTTTCTTTCTCTACATCTTCTCCAGCACTTTTTTCTCTCTGTTCATTTTTAAAGTTCTATTTGCACATCACATAATACAACCTAAGTGTAGACCTGGTTTTGCCACCATAATCTATGTGTAGACACTTCTTTTTCTTCGACACAGAATCCACACCCTTCCCCCATGCCCCCCACCTGTTGACACATAGTTTTGGCATAATGCCTTTGTTATATTCAGTAAATGCATATTACCATGTTATTGTTGACTATAGATCCTAGCTTATATTGATTGCATTTTCCCCATGTACCATTTATCTTAAAAACCCATGCAATATTGATACTCATTTGTTCTCCCTCATGCAAAAACCTTTTTTATTTGTGTATTTAATCACCATCATTGTTCACTCTAGGCATTCCTAAATAATACTGTCTCAATCTTTATCCTCTATCTTACTTTCCGGTTTCATATGTGCCCCAGCCCTTTTCCCTCTATCATAGTCCCATTGAGCTTTGTTCAGTACTTATGTTATTGTGCCAAAATCAGGTAGTACTGTGCTATCTATCCCTGAATTTTTACACTCAACCTGGTGCACAATCTGTATTTCTTCAGCACCAATTGCCCAACCTCGACCCTATTTCTGTCTCCTCATATCTGTGTTCTTAACTTCAATTCTCCAAGTTCGCTCATTAATGTTAGTTCAGATTAGTGAGACCATATAGTATTTGTCCTTTTGTTTCTGGCTAATTTCATTCAGCTTAATGTCCTCACAGTTCATCCACATTGTTATATGCTTCATGATGTCATTCTGTTTTACAGCTGCATAATATTCCATTGTATGTATATACCACAGCTTGTTTAGCCACTCATCTGCTGATGGACATTTGGGCTGTTTCCATCACTTGGCAACTATAAATAATGCTGTTATAAACATTGGTGTGCAAATGTCCATTTGTGTCCTTGCCCTTGGGTCCTCTGAATATATACCTACTTATGGAATTGCTGGATCATATGGCAATTCCATACTTTGGCTAAGTGATTTTTGACTTAGCTAAAGTGATGATAATAATAGCTAATACTCACCAAGAACTTGTTAGGGTCAGGAATTGTCCTAAGTGCTTGACACGTACTAATTCATTCAATCTGTACTACAATCCTATGATGCTGAAACTATTTTGTCTCCATTTCAGAGATGAAATAGTTGAGGCACAGATAAATTTATTAACTTGGTCAAGATCACAGAATACTTTTAAAACATTATGAACATATTAACTTATAAAATTAAATCATTCCACCTTTAAATGCTAAATAAGTAAGCATTTACTTGTATTATCAGCAAAACCATAATGGCAATAGCATATAGCTATTACCATGGCATAATAAATTCACCAAAAGTAACATAAATGATTGTCCCTTAAGTATCAACTTGAAACACTTCCCATTATCTCTACTAGCCAATGAAATCATACATAAACATATAAACACTCATTCATGGACAGTTTGGTCAGTAACTGGTACATATTCACTGAGAGACTTAATTATTGTGAACAAATACAAAAAGTACCCATGATCTAATGAATGGGCCAATGTGTTCAGGCACGGATACAGAAATATCACTAAGATATATGTAAACACAATCTTAATCTGCAAGAGCCATGCATAAACATACACACAATACACACACTCAGTCACACACCCTTTATAAAAAAGATTTTTCTAGTGCAACATGTCACAAAACTGCAGGCATATCATTGTTCCTATAACTGAAAAGCACAGTGGAACAAGATGCTGTGACTGTGTTTTATCTTTTTAGTATGAACGTTTAGTTATAAAATTCACATGGCAGTGAACCAATATAAATGGAAAACTTGAGGGCACTAACTTCTTGTGTATCTCATAGTAAAACACTCAATTTTAGAGATAGCTCTAGATAATAGAGCTGATGAATGAACCACCATAGTTCACATTAAAGAAAACTAAGGCAGCTCATATAAATGATCAGCAAGCCTATAATATTTGACAACAATGTTTTTTAAACAGTTGAATAACCACACGATATCCAAACTGCAGTGGAAACAGGACATATAACTAAAACCATATTCACCTTCAATACTTTGCAAGCTGAATAATATACAATATCCAAACTGCAGAGGAAACAAGACATATAACGAAAACCATATTCACCTTCAATACTTTGCAAGCTAAGACAGAAAAACCACATCAGCACTTGGTCTAAATGATATATTGAGCAAATGATAGGATAAAAATGGTGCTCAAAAAAGTGCCATTTATATTGAGAACAAGTGTTCTTAAGTGCTGACAAGCTTCAGTCAGTTATATTGCTTTTATGTAGGAATATCTTCCCCTAAATATTTCTTCACATATTTTTATTAAGAAACTTTGTAATTAATCTATATTCCAAACTAATACTTAACTTATTTTTATATTGTTTCTACAAGTTAGTAATAGTATACTTGAGACATTTGTTTAAGGATAAAGAAACCATTCTATAACAGAAAATCAATATCTACCTTTAATTCTTTTAGAGTTTAATATGCCTTCCTAGAAAGCAATGCATCAAGAACAAATTTATGATTCCATGTGGATGTCAGACCATTACTAAAAATTTGTAGATCTAAATGACCAAGCACATTCAATAATCCTCCTGGGTAACATATAACTATGAGTAACACGCATAGTTCAACATGTGCTCTAGTAAGAGCCACTGTAACAAAATGTGTTCATTTTTGGGTCCCAATCCTTTTTTTTTTTTTGGCACATGCAGCCTCCAGGAATTGAACCGGGTCCCCTGGCAGGGGAGAATTCTACCACTGAGCTATCCTTGTACTGTTCCCCAATCCATTTTTAAAAGAAGTTGTATGTACTATCAAACTTGTGAATGAAATTATCAATTTGTACACAGAAAAAACTTAGAGGCCTAAAGGATATCTTCACCTCTGTGAAAAATATGCCCGCTTTTTTTTCAAGAAGTTAGCATAATTTAATTAAATAAGCTTTTGGTCTGTATATAAAGAATTCTTTGAAAATCTGAAAATAAATCATATAGTAACATAAAGCCTTGCTAAGAGTAACCTAATTAAATATTTCATCATTCAGGTTTACAGCAACTACTCAAACACACATACTAGGAAAAGGAAAGAAAAGAAACCAAATAAAATTGCATTATTTACTTGTGTCTACCCTCCACCTTTAAATATCACTTGAAAGAAGAACTCTGTGAATCATTTCAAAATATTATAAAACTAACCAATCAAGAAAGGACAGTGATAATTCATTTGTTTTCAAAAAAATGTAAAATTTGGCTGTTCTTTATAGAAGGACTTCGTTTTAACTAAGAGACAAATGCTATAAATTAGAGGACAGAGCTATTCTATGCAAAGTAGCACAAAAAAAGGGTAGCTAAACACTTTTTATTTCTAAAATATATCCAGTACACGTCTAAGTATATATCAAACTAAACAGAAATAAGCCTATCGTTTCTATTCACTCATTTCAATCTCAGGATGCTTATCCCTGAAAACTGGAAGTCATACTTTGAACTATATCACAAAGGCCAAAACGTATTTCAAATTGAAATGAGCGGTTGTTATTTCTACTTAGAGCTTTGGAGGCTGCCCATCACCTTCAACATAATGATCAGTTTGTACTTTTCAACTTCATCATTAAGCATTTGTTTTCCTTGTGGACTACATCAAGATGGTGTGTTTAGAATTGGAAATTATATAAATTACACTAAATGAAGAGTGATTCCAAAGTCAAAATCAGAAGTGTTCCATTTTGGGGAGATGTATTTTTTAAATAATTCAGAGAAAAAAAAAAAAAGGAAATCTCCCTCATGCTACAATCAGACCAAGAAATCCAAAAAAATTGTGACTTTCTAAGTAAAATTATGTAAGGATATATAAGTTATACATTATTATATCTGAACTTGAAGTGTTAAAAGACTTGCCTGGATATTTTTACTATCACTTGCAAAAAACAAAAGCAACTAGTCAGTCAACTAAACAACCATAGGAATCAGAAAAACACAGTGGCAAGAGCACAAACCCTAGAACTGCACTGTCTGGATTCAATTTGTGGTTTTGCCACTTAATTGCTTAGTGACCTTGTTCAAGGTACCTATTCTCTCTGTGCTTAAAATTCCTCATCTGTAAAGGTGATAATAATAGCATCTACATATAAAGTCGTTAGGAAGAATGAATAAATAGAGTGCTTCAAACCGTAAGGGTTTGTATACAAAATATGCATATTTTTATATAAATATATACAGTCAATATAAAAGTCTACTAATAAACTACACAAGAACCAAAGTAAAATCTTCATATAACATCTGTGAGTTGGACAGGATTCTAAGATTCCCTCCAAGATTCCTGGCCCCCTGGGGTACACACCCTACATAATCCCTTGCCCTTTAGTATGAGGATGGTAATATGGATTTCAATCCTGGTAATAAAAATTACATTATATGAAAAAGGCGAAGGGATTACAGATATAATTAAGTCCCAAAGCCAGTTGTCTTTGAGTTCATCAAAAGGGTGATTACTCTGGGATAATTTAGTGAACACTTAAAAGGGATTGGACCATTCCTTAGAAAGAGTTTAAAAGCCTGAGAGAAATTCTCCTGCCAGCCTTGAAGAAGTAGAGGATCTTGAGAGGGGCCATGTGGCAGGACCTATGGGTGGCCTTATGGACTGAGAACCGTCTCCAGCCAAAAGGAGGCAAAATAATAATAATAATAAAGTGGTGGGAGGGGTGATCTCAATTATACAAGGAAGTGAATTTTGCCAATAACCACATGAGTATGGATGAGGACCCCAAGCCTCAGGTGAGATCACAGCCTAGCTGACACCTTAATTTCAGCCTTGTGAGGCCCTATGCAGGGAATCCAGCTACACCAAGACTAGACTTCTGATCCATGGAAATTGTGAAATAATTACATTAGTTGTTTGTGGTACTTGGTTATGCATCAATAGAAAACCCTTAAGTTGACAAACCATTAAAACCAACAAATTAGGCTAAAAGATTGAGATGTAAGATTTTTGTACATTCTGAAAAATGAATTGAATTTCATAATCATAAAATTATAAAATACTTTATTTTGCATATAGCTGGTATTTGACATTTTTAAAAGCCAAAATATGATTAGCATATTTGACACAACCACAGCCTATTAAAAAATTGTACATCTGAGAAATAAATGCAAAAAAACAAAAACAAAAACCCTTTAGGAATGAATTTTAATTCTACTTGGGATTTTGGACATCACTACCAAGTAAATCATTACAAAGTGATAACATTAAAAAAAACACACACACATACACATATACATGTTTTGGTCACAAAAAAGGACAAAGAGAAAATAAAATTTAAAAAATCAACAAATAAGGGTGGTGCACCAGTGGCGCAGTGGCAGAATTCCTGCCTGCTGTGGCAGAGACCTGGGTTTGATTTCCAGAGCCTGCCCATGTCAAAAAAAAATCAACAAATAAAACAAGTCATGAGTCCTGAATTTCTGAAAAGATATTTCACATAATTTGCAAAAGCATAATGTTCACACCTATCATATAATTTGTTTCTTTGCTTTTTTAATCAATCATATAACTTTTTATGTGCCAGCCTCTAGATGAGAAGGAAATGAGACCAGCTTAGTGAAACAAGGGATTAGAAACAAAAAGCCTTTACCATGATGTGACACATCTCATATCATAAAATTTTAAATTATGGTGAGGCTCACTATTTAAAAAAAAGTATAATCACTGTATTGAAAGGAAATATTGAGAATGTTAAGATTCAGAGGTTTTTATGACTTTTATAAGACTGGTGGATAAAACAAGGGTATTTAATTTTTCTGTTTTTCTTTTATTTTCTTACCAAATTCCAGTAAAAAATAATGATATCAATCTCATATCTCTCAAGTTTTTCCTCCAACATTATTCTATGGTTCATCAAACTGAGTAGAGCCTTTGAATTAGACTATCCTATTAACATTAAAAAATACTTATTTTAAGGAAAATTCACCTGTTACACTTAGCATACAAGGGGGTGAAAAAATCAATGAATGAACCAGTAGGATTTATAAGTATAAAAATCAAGTATTTATGGAATAGTATGGACAAATTATTTGTGTAATAAGATTATTTGTGGAATAAATTAGAAGCTCATCCTTGGTTTGTGTAATGAATTTCTGCATTATAATGGATACTTCTTTTGGTGTGGAGATTATTATGCATCCTCCCATCCCCCATATGAAATTAGCATTGAAACCTACTATGAAACGTTTTTGGCTCATGTCCTATAAAGCCAAACATTTTTTTTTTTTTTACATGGGCAGGCACCGGGAATCGAACCCAGGTCCTCTGGCATGGCCAAACATTTTTGAGGGCCACATATTATGACATTATATGCATATTTAAAATTCAGTTTAATCTTATGACTGTTGCAGAAGTCGTTAACTTGGTTGAAAGTCAATGGAACTGTTTTCTCAGAAGATGCTATTCCATTGTAAGGATGCCTAAGCAGACTTATATGTCACATAGATAGTTATGTCAGTGAAAACGCCTATAGTATTTCTAATGTGACTTAGACTCCAAAGATCTGCAGTTAAGTTCAAAAGCCCTTCCCTTGTAGACCATGTCTCCTTAACCCAAGAAAAAGATGTTAAATTGTGAAAAACTACACATTAGAGATACTATATAACACTGAAAGTTTTGATGGCGTTATCTTGGATGCCTTTATTTTGCCGTATTTGATACTTCCTCATCCCACAACTAATCCATGTAATAATAGTCTTAATAATAGACTAGAAAAATTTTGACGTCATTCCACAATGTCCTGAACTTCAATGTGTAATAAGAAGCAACAATGTTATGTAAAAATACCATCAGATAATTATATCTAAGGTTATATGGGACATAATGTCTTATATTTATATAAATTCGGTGTTGAATCATTGTTATGAGATGAAAATAAATAAACCATGTTGGTTGAGGTTTTAAAATTCAAAAAATAGTAATGAATGGAAATGGGAGGGAAGGATAAAATTAAGAAGGCTGAACCTGAGACGTGAATAACTACATACAAAAATGTATATAGTCCATGAAGGCTTAGAACTGGTTACAAAAACTACTGAAGGAAAGAATTTCAACTGCATTTAAAAGTTACTCTAACTGATAGACTAGGTACAGAAAATGTGGTATATCCATACAATAGAATATTATTCAGCTGAATAATGCTGCAATGTGGATGAACACTGAAAACATTATGCTAAGTGAAAGATGCTAAGTAAAAGAAACCAGACTCAAAAGGTCACATATTGTATATGGTATGATAGCATTTATATAAAATATTCAGAAGAGGTAAATTCATAGAGACAGAAAGAATATTAGTCGTTGCCAGGAACTGGAGAGAGGGAGAAAACAAAAGTGACTACTTAATGGCTAGAGGATCTCCTTTGCAAATGATGAAAATATTTTGGAATTAGAGGTGACAGTTACACAACATGATGAATGTACTAAATGCCATTAAATTGCACACTTTAAAATGGCTAATTTTTTGTTTCGTGAATTTCACTTCATTAAAAAATTCTAGATATGAACTACAATTATTACATGTATAGGTAATATTTATAATATAGAGAATATTTATTCCCAGTTTCTGTCCACATAAAACTGTACAATTAAAATCAAAAGCACATCAACAGAAAATCATTAACAAAACCATTAAAGTACATGTTGAAACTTTACAGATGATACTGAAAAACTCAACTGTTCACTACCTTAGCATTAATGAAAAATTTCTCCTCTGGATTAGGCATACAATGAATAAAATTTGAAAATTCTTTCATAATTACATATAGTGATATGCCAGAGGGGCAGTTTATATAACACTACTAAACAATATACATGCTTTCTCTTTTTTATGCCAAGCAAATATTTATGGGTTACAATCAAATGTCATGTGAAAGCCACCGAGAGGGATTTAGCCCAAATTTTGAGAATCCAGTTCAGACCACTAGGACTAGCAAACTAAGCAGACAAAATTTTAAGCATATTAGCCAAATATTCCTCTTCTTTTGTTTTTGGAAATGCCTTATTAAATTTCCTAAAAGAAAAATAAATATAGTACTTTACACAAAAGCTTTTAATTCTGATTTGAAAATATACCTTTAACTCTTAAATTAAGATATGTTTTTCAATATGATTTGTTCAAGATTAAATTCTAGCAAGATAATCAAAATATTCCAACCAGAAGATACACTTTACAGGTGTCTTTCAGTTTAATATAGATACATCAGCCAGCATAATTCTTGACCGTAATTACGAGGAAAGCAATACTTTGTTCACTATGGCAATAAATGTATCATATACAATTCAGAATTTAGGACACAATGAAGAGTAATGCCAAACTGATATTAAAAGTTAAGTATAATATAATACAATATAATATATAGCTCTTTAATAGAATTAAAGGAGCTCTAATTTTACATAAAATATTAATAAATTAGGTTGTAGGCTTGCACTGTACAATACAGTAGCCATTAATCAGACATGGCTAAATTTAAATTAATTAAAATTGCATAAAACTTAAGATTCAGTTCCTCAGTCACACAAATCACATATCAGATGCTCAATAGCCACATGTGGCTAGTGGCTACCATACTGAACAGCACAGACAGAGAAAATTTCCATCACCATCAGCTAATACATGTTTGACAGAGGTAGATTTACTATGAAGTTCATCATGAAGATTGACCTTCAGGGCCTGTCACTTGAAATGATCTGGGAAGGGTCTTAGCAGAGTATTTACATGATTATATATTTTAGCAAAATTTGGAAAAGTATGATATTCTAAACATAAAAATATCTTTCACTTTCTACTCCACTCACTCTCTGCCATACTTCCTCATAGGGTAAATAGCGGGAGAGCTGCAGGCAACTTGGGCATCTGTCAAAGGGAAGTTGAATTGGTGTTAAATTTGGTTTCAGTTTAGTAGAATATATTTATGTGGTTCTCAGTCACTTCCATGTGTAGTCAATTATTGATATCAATTCCAGTGTAGTAATGGATATTATATGCCTTTTTCCCCACTGCACTGACTCCCTGGAGTCATGATAGGAAGATGAGCCAGAGGTCCATTGAGAACTGAATGTGTCCCACGGCATCTAGAACTAGAGGCATGTGGTAAGTGGAAGAGAATCAAAGTCAGAAATGTACAGAGCCAGAAACATGTATGTTGAAAATTCATCAAATCATGAGACATGAAATATTAAAAACTGATAATTCCATTTTTAATCAATATCTACTCAAACTGGAAGTTCTCTCCCATGAAGAATATAGTTGATAATACATTATATAAATTTATAAATGCACCATACTTTTCTTTTTTGCTTTTCTGATGAAACTTGCATGAAATAGAACTTTCAGCAGCCCTGTGTATATAGAGTACAAACCTGCAGCAGTTCCACAAACACTGAGTATATCTGTAAGAGAAGTCATATGTTTTATGTACCTCAATCATCAATAATAAAAAGAAATTTTTAGTAACTATATTAGAGGAAAGACTAATTTAGCTTTCCAATTTCTCTGTAGAAAATTATATTACAAAAGCACTGTCACATGGATAGGTAATCAAAAACTACATCTTATAGAAGTAGAAAAAAGTAGTTTAAAATGTTAATTTCCTAAATATTGTGATGATTATATCACCGGCCATCTTTTTTTGACATTTGTAATCTATTGTGATTTCTTTTCTCATTTTAAATAAATATTGGCTTTTGTACTTAAATTTGTATTTGTAATTTTGTACATTTTTCTTAAGGAGGACTCTCCCCCAAAATTTCAGCTCCCAACAAAATCAAATTTCCCTTAAAGAACCATGCCTTGATTAAAATATACATTTACTAATTAGCAATCTCTACATTTTCATCTATTTATTCTATATTCAAAAATCCAGTCATGATTGTCACTAAATCCCAGGTTTTAAAAAGGGTTAATTTGAAAGACATCCCTTCAGTTCATTCTGGACTTTATATGACATCTCTTCAATCTTTAGTACAAAAAAGCTCATTTCTCACTAGCACTAATACCAATATCATTTTTGGTAACTAGGTTACATTGAGTGCTTCTGAGCTTTGTACTGCTAATGCCAATGAAGTTCTTAATGCAATTACAGTTATGGTTAGTCAAAGGATCACGGCTTTTGCTTTAAGTAAACAATATACTAGACCAAATGCTAGCCCAACAATACCAGTTCATTTAGCTAAATAAAAACGAAACAAATTTCAGGGCGGCTGCTGTGGCTCAGCAGGCAGAGCTCCGACCTGCCGTGCTGGAGGTCTGGAGTTTGATCCCTGGTGCCTCCTGCCCATATGCAAATTAAAAAAAAAAAAAAAATTTCAGTCATCTCATTACATTTAAGAGAATGTTCTGAATTATACCAATATTTGTAAAACTACCTATATGCCTTTAAAAATACACAATTTAAATATAGAAATGCCCAACAGCTAAATGCAATTTATGCAAATACTTCCTAAGTTCCATTTTATTTATATTTCATTTCATATTTTACACTTCAATTAAGTCATACTTACAACAACCTAACTTCTCATGATTGTATTGCCAAGATATTCTTGGCCTGAAATTACATCAAATAAATGATAAATCAAATTTCTGAAAGCTATAGCCAAAAGTGGAAATCAAATAAAATGCCTAATTTCACATAAATGACTAAAGCCTCAAATGGATTATATTTGTATAATCGCCTAGGCACACTTTTTCTGACATGTTTTTGTTACTGCCTCCTTTAGTTATGGAATAATGCCATTCTAATATATGAACATCTTAGCAGACAACACGCAAAAAATTTCCAAACAATAAATTTAAAAAAAGAGAGGTTTGGTTAAAAAATTAAAGAAATGAATTTATACTTGCACTATACATATTCTTGTGGTTCTGTTTCTTTGATTGAAAATTGCTTTACACTTACTAAAGACAGAAGAGAAAAAAAGCTTCTTACCTAAGAAGACTGAATAATTTAATGCCCTACTACATAAAAAATTATTTTAAAGAATTTTTATACATATTATTTTATCTTCTAGGATTCAGCCGGAAAAAAAGTGTTCCATTATAAATAATGGAAACTAGGTTATTAAGTTGGTCATCCAATGTCACAATTAATAAAATTAAAAAAAGAAATTGTTTCTTTACTTCTGGTTCTGTGACTTTTTTTCTCTACTACTATACAAATTGAGATATCTCATAAGAAATTCCAAACTTCTCTGAATAAGAAAAGTTATTTGAAAACAAACAAAAAACTATCTGTAGAAATAGGGCTACAATTAAAACATTTTTAAAGAAAAAGACAGCTAAATATAAGACTATACTGAGCATAAACAGTTGATGAGATGGGGCAGGTGGTCAACAGCAAAGCAAGAGTCCAGTTGCTTTGGTTATGGAGATACTGGGATTAAATCAACAATATGAACAGTCAATCAACTCTGAAGATCCATCTTATCATAGGCAAATAAATGCTTTCTAGGATGTGCGATTTTTTTTTTAAGTGAGCTTGGATTCATTACAAGTTAGTGTTCACAAATCCAAGTAGTAGCTGTAGAGTCTGATTTGCAGTATCTTCAGCATCTAACACAACATTACCAGTAGGTATCCAATAAATTCTGTTTAATAACTAGGGAAGGAACGTGAGAGAGGAGAAAATGAATGAGAAAGGGAAGGTGGGTTCTCATACCATAGAGGTTCTCACAACTCATATTTGGCTATTATGTGCATAGAAAGAAAGAGACTAGGGATAGAAATAGTTAACAAACTGCAAGGGCAAGTGCACAAGGACAGCCTAGATTGAGATGTGTTATTCTGCAGATTTTATTGGTGACTTATTTCTCTACTGCCCAAAGTTCAGGATTTAAGTATATTAGCAGTACATACAAGGTACCTGAATAACACTCGGATGCATTATTTAACACTATTAATTATTTCTTCATTGCGCAATAACCAAAACTCCTCATGTACTTTCATTAACAATATTTTATACTAGACAATTTTAAAAGCCAAATACTAAGCAATTCTATCACAAAAGCAAAAGATTTGTATCACCATAATTTGATGTTTATAACCTCTGAATAAATGTGCTTATGGGGTCAGAGGATTGAGTCACTTTTGCTGACCATGATGTTATGCCAGGCAAAAACACTATCAAGTGACTTTCAGATTTGCATAGCATTATAAGCAATTACAAGACTTTAGGGAGCATTAGCCATGTAATTCTAGCATCCCCTTAAATCCAGGTAACTT
>PVIY010042549.1:0-20900 GCA_004026745.1 Myrmecophaga tridactyla | reverse complement strand
AGAGATTCAGAGAGAGCAGAGAATGCCATAGCACTACAAAGCAAAGAGTCCACCAGCCTGTGACCTTTGGAGATGAAGAAAGAAAACGCCTCCCGGGGAGCTTCATGAAACCGGAAGCCAGGAGAGAAAGCTAGGAGATGACGCCATATTCGCCATGTGCCCTTCCAGCTGAGAGAGAAGCCCTGACTGTGTTCGCCACGTGCCGTCTCACTTGAGAGAGAAACCCTGAACTTCATCGGCCTTCTTGAACCAAGGTATCTTTCCCTGGATACCTTTGATTGGGCATTTCTATAGACTTGTTTTAATTGGGACATTTTCTCGGCCTTAGAACTGTAAACTAGCAACTCATTAAATTTCCCCTTTTTAAAAGCCAAAAAAAAAAAAAAAAAAAAGAAAGGAAGAGTGGATCCAGAAATATTTAAACAATACAGATATTCCAGAAAAAGGAGGGACTTTACCAGAAAAAGAGAAAAAAGTACTATTCTGTAGTGGTGGTCACACAAAATATCCAGGAAGAAAGAGTGCCTAGCCATATATAACAAGGGAATGGAACAGCCAAATGTCCCAGTTCTAGTCTGCATGCCCAATCCCCTTCTCCCAAGAGATGAAGCCTATAAATGATATATTAATTATAATTAGCTAATAATCAGACACTGAATGTAGAAGACCTATTTTTAAGACAGTCTCTCTGCTTCCACTTTTATCTTCCTTCATACACAGCCAGAATGATTCCTTTAATATTTAAGTAATGTTACTCCTCTACTCAATACCTCCAGTTGCTTCCATTTCACCCAGAGTGAAACTGGAAGTCTGTACAAGACCCTACTGGACCCAGCCTCTGTCATTCTCATGCCAAAACCCATGAACTTTCTACACACATCAAGTTTTCCTACAATAGTACCACAATACCTGCATTTCTGCTTACTAGAAGCCTAGTAGCCACTCTTGAAAATCCCTCTCGCTGAATCCCCAGTATCCAATCCTTCATCAAATCTTGTCATGTTTACCTCCTGGTATCACAGGAGTATTAATATCCATTGTGTTTCCAGTTGCTGCTACCATCCTGTACAAGCTGCATTGTCCCGTGCCTGAACCACTGCTGTGGACTTTGAATATTCTCATCCATACCAACTGCTTTACTGAACTACAGTCTTCACTGTAAACACAGGCTAGGTGCAGGGGTTAAGGTGTGGGGGTGGAATGGGAGGACTCTTCCAAATCGAAACCTGATCAAGCCATACTCATTCATAAGTTCTTCAGCTTTCCACTGTTTTTATTATCATTTTTAAATTGTAGAAAATGGTCTACAATGTCACCTTATATAATCTGGCCTTTGTTTACTCTCTCTCCCACCACTTGCTCTTTGGGCTTTTTCAGTTCCAGCTTATCTTAGGGTCCTTATAGTTACTGAACTCTACCCATTCCACAATGCTCATCACAAACATGCTTACACATTCCTGGTAGCAAGATAATATTTAATTAGCTCTCTTTTCTCAGCTCAGATATAACTTCCTTAGAAATGTTACCTTCAGTCCTTCCATACCAGGTCAGTCCCATCTACTATGTGTTTTTATAGCCCCCATTTATCTGAGAACTGATCTTCTCTATTATTTATCCTGGATTGCAGTAATATTTTTATCTAATTAATGTCTATCTCTATTACTATACTATGTCCACTATTCTATATTATACTATAGTACATTATACTATATTATACTATAAACATCAGGAGTCCAAAGATTTTGTTTATTTTATTAAACATTTTAGTCAAGAGTAGATTCCCAAATGTTTATTGGATAAATGTGCCTTCATTAATTTTTATTTGAAACTTGAAACTTCTTATAAGGTGCCTGAAATTTAATCTCAGTCAATTTGAGTTTCTTACTGCTTTCTTTTGCAGTACATCTCCATTCTGGTGGGGTTTACATGACACCAAGTTATCGGTAAAACGTGTCGCCTCTGGTTCTCTTTGTCCTCCACTCTAGATTGAAAAGTCTTTATTCCTTCTGTCCCTGGGTAACTGATCTGACCAACTGGAAGTTCCTGAGACAGCTCGCATTTATTTCTCTGCACTCCTTCAGGTCTGGTTGTGCCTCCAATTGAAGACATAGGGACATTTCTGCTTATTTTAGGCTCTCCTTATCACTGATAATTGTCCTATTTTGCTTTATCTCATTATGTTGTTATATGATCCCTTGAATTTTTTCATCTTCCAGGGCATTGCCTGGGAATTGAAGTGCAGCCCCTTTTCCTCAGGAACCATAATCTCTATTCTGTTTTTGTCAGTTAAAGAGAATCATTTCCTAGTGTCTAAGGGAATGCTCTGCCTTTCTCAAGACAAATGAATGTAATTGATAGTCTCTATTTCTATAATATTGCTTTTTCTCCGAGATCTCTAACATAATATCTACTAGGGAGAGTTGAAGACTATTTTTTCCATGTTAATTCCTTCCCTGGTGCAATGAACCTAGCAAATGGAAGAGACTACACGTTTGGAAAAGGGAGTGAGGTGGAAGTTCAGTGGAAAAGAAAACAATTATGATGGGAAAAAAGAAACCTAGTCTGCTATCTACTCATTCTAAATAGTTAACAACATATCACCATATACCATTTTATTATTGGAAAAGTAATTTTCTAGTAATAAAATAATTTTATTGTATAAATTTATAAATTTTATAAAATATTCTAGTAATAAAAAAGAAAAATTCTGTCCATTGGATTTACTAAATCTCTAACAATGGACATTCACTTAAAAACATAAAGCCTAGCAAGGGGTGAGAACTAAGATTAAGGTTTGAGCTTTTTTCTGTTATTTTAATATAGAAACATATTTACATTTTAGAAAACTATTGCTTTGTTTAAGAAAACACCATCTAATGTGCTTCTTTGTTATTCAAAGGTAAAAATTCTATTATAAAAAGTAGGGTTTCAAGATAATATACTCTAAAAATTGTTCTATATAATAATGTGAAGAGTTTTCTTCATTGTAGAAGGAAGTCCATACTTGAAATTTATTTATATTTTATCAAGCTATCCAGAGGAAAGTTGTAATAGCTGCTGTACAATGGCAAAGGATGAAAAAGTAGTTGAAACTGTGGACAAGCCAAAACCAATTTGGAGGATGTCCCCTGTTTCTGTAACATTTTCTCCTTAGCTTCTTAAACTACAGGTCATATAACCTAAGCATGCACAGAAAACACTCTTCTGTTCTTTAGATGACCTTTGAGAAACCAGGAACAAAGATCCCCTCCCTTGGAACCAAGATTAAGGGGATAGGGAGGCATTGGAAGCAAAATAAAATGTGAGAGATCCTTCAATAAAGAAGATATGGCCTAAAATGCACCCTACACATATGAGCAATTCTAAAATTAACCAAATGTACTATGCCAAGTAAAATTTCTCCACTTCCATCTCCACCTCTTACCTTCAATCACATTAAATCTCCCTCAACTCTCAGATTGGGGAGACAGGTTTAAACCTTGTCTCCTGTCTCCTTGCCAGCAGGAATAAAACTGTTTCTTTTCTCAAACTCCTAATATCACCTCAGGTAGTGTGGCCTTGCTGGGTAACAATTTAGCAACTATGAAGGGTGTTTCTGATCTCAGGACCACCTGCCTGAGGTACTGCAACCCCTGCTGGGCACAGCATCCCAAGTCACCTTATAGCAAGCAGGCTCCTTGTTTACTAAGCTACTCCCTCTTTGGAAAGCCTTCCAGCCCTAAGCACAGTTGAAAGTGCACATAAGCAAAGATTAGAGACTTCTGTAGAGCCCCCTCCGTCGTAGCCGCTCATCTGCTTCTGTCAACTCAGTTTTGCAATCCTTCTGGGTGTGATCTCTGGCACATAGCCAATCATCTCCCTCAAGCATCACTAGTCACCATATTGGGAAAAACCCTGTCCCAAACAAACCATTTTGTCTATAAAATCTTGTATCAGCCCCTGCTTGGGGGTCAGACTTTCAGAGGCTCCTGGGCTGAGCCCTATGGCCATAGACTAACAAAACTACTTCCTCAAATTTCGGAGCCTCAATCCCGGTTTATTCTGTTTCCGCGAAACTTTGTTCCTGGAGGCTTGCGGCCTCGTTCCTGGTTACGTGCTCCAGTCCTGTTTTCATGTAACATTACTGGAGACTCCTGCAGAGCCTCATTCCTGGTTTTGTGCTACACCCTCACTGACCCTAAGTGACCACCAAAACCAGTTCGTCTGGAGCCTCAAGTTTTGAGGCTTCAAGTCCTTTAACACTATTTTTAATTTTAAGGAAAGAAAGAATTCTGGAAATGGACATCTTTGGGGTGAGTAAGCTTATGTGAGGGCCTTTTCTCTTGCTCAGTGCTTGTCTATTAGGATTGTGGGTTAGAATGCCATCCACGTTTTTGGATAAGTCCTGACTTTTGGAGGTTGAGTCCCCTCCTGGGAGCAGGGATGATCTTTTTTCAGGGTTAGAGTCCCAAGATTAAGGACAATATCAGAGAATTAAGCCACAGAGCTACTCTTACTGGAAGTTTGGAAGGTACCTAAGTTGGAATATCTTTGTAAGAAATTGTAAATTTGCTAATGGTATACCTGATTATATCCCCAATTTTATTTTATAAGATTGGTTTATGTTCTATGAGCCAATGAAAAGGAAAAGGATGATTATTTTTGTAACATGGCCTGGCCCCCAAATAAATTAGAATCAGGGGACACTGGCCCATAAAACAAAACTTTAAATTATAATTCTATCCTACCATTAAACTTATATATATTTGTAAAGAAGGAAGAGATATGGGACAAATTCTCATAAATTCAATCTTTTTATATCTTTGTATCAGAATAACAATTTACAGAAAATTTGCAAAATTATGGCTTAAACTAATAAGTTTTGTATGTTTGTGTTTCTGTGTGTTGGTGTCTGACTCATGGCTGGAGGTTTTTAATTGAAGCCATAAGCTTTCTATTTGTGTCTGTCTTTTTGTTTGATATATATACTCCTACCACTGAATGGTAATACCAAATTAATAAATAAAAAATCCCTTAAAAAGTTCTATTGAAGTTGCTTAATGATAATGAAGTTCTTATATGCAAATTAATACTACTAAAGTCCCAGAAATTAAGGGAATTGGGCTTCTTTTGCTTTCAGTGTAAAAGGAGTTTTAATCTAATTAAATCTAAGTGTTTTAAAAATTGAAATGCATAATCAACTTTGAAAAATTGCATGCAATTCCTGACTCTGACTGTTCTAACCCTCCTTTAGACTTCTTCCATCATCTTTCTCTCCATCCGTCCTAGCTTAACCTATCTCCCCTTTTATAGTGATAAGATTTCCCAAATCTTACTGAAGGCTCAGTGCATTTTTCAAAAGAATTCAGTCTTATCATTCACACTTATGAGCGTGAATACTCAGAGAGTTACCAATTTAATTTACAAGACTGCTGGTGAAGGCCCTACCAAAATCTGTATAGACAAAACTTATTAGAAAATAATCCTTTAAATAACTTTTCAAAATGAAGAGCTATGGAAGCATTTAAACTAGCTAAGGAACTTCATAAGGTCCTAAGGATAAGCATGAAGTTTTTCCCAAATTATTGATGGGAGAAAAATCTAACAATATACCCAAATACTTGATCAGCTCCTACATAAATTCTATGACAAACAAGAAAAAAGACTGAGAAAAATGAAATCCTCCTAAGCTAAAACAGCAGCTAACCAAGCCCCAATAAATCTAGCAGATCTTATAATTCTAATTACTGTAAATAATCTGGACATTGGGAAAAAGACTGCCTAAAACTTTCCCAAAACACCAGAACCTACCAGGGCCTGGCCCCCCTTAATGCTTTTTGTCTTCTAATAAAGCAAGTACCTTTCATTGCGACTGCTAGGGCTGCCTTGGGACATGGCAGAGGCCTTATCAATTGTCCACATCACAGCTTTAGGCAAAATAGATCTTATAACTGGAAGCAATTGGAAAGGAGGATGTACAGGATCTAATAGAAACTAGGAGCACTTTATCTGTCTTAAATCCCACTGCCCTCATTTGGAACTCTGACTTCCATACATATTTCTGTCCTTTCAGTCAACGGAATACAGTTTAAATGCCACCCTCTTTAAATACTATTCCAACCCATTTAGCCACATTCTTTCTGTGTCACCTATCCGTGTCCCCAGGATCTACTCTTAGACATCGACAGAATCCAAAACATTGCATTCTGACCTTCTCCATATACATATATTAGGATATAGTAGGAACTGGAATTCTAGTTTTTATTTGATGGCTCAACCTTTATATATGCCTTGTTTAGAGCTGAGCATATTGATCATTAAATCCCCTTATTTGGGGTGAAACTAGTCAACATTCCTTTAAGTAAATAAAGCACAGTTTGCTCAGCAGTCCTGTGCTATGACACTGTAATTGCAAAGTACCTTGTCCATGAATGAGAAAGGAATTTCTTAGGGTTTCTTAACACAAAAGCATAGAAAACCCAGTAAATACAAAGGTGGTTTCTGGTATAAAAACCATGCTTACCTTAAAGATAACTCAGGAATTTATCGATTTGGATATGCTTCTACCTTTAACTATAAAATCTCTAAAGTATACTTGCAGAAAGAGAAGCCATAAGAAAAAGTAGGAAGTAGAATAGTGAATTAAGGTTGTGACAGTGAACCAGTAGGGCCTGCTATCAGGGAAGGGCTGGATGCAGGAAGACGGCGGAGGTATGGGTTTAGTTTGGAGTCCTTTCTACTGGGCCTAGGGATAGCGGGTGATGGGCATGGTGGGAGTGTTCCACAATAGGCCACATTTTACGTGGTCTTTCATGTAAAATGGGCTCTTCAGTTACTGTGAAGTTCTGAGGGAATTCCCCAGTTTGGAATTATGTTTTTCTGTTAGTGCTTTTTTGATGGTAGTGACTTTAGACAGGTCATTACTGGAGCATGTTTGTAGTCTAGAGACGAGGATGGTTGGGTGAAGTCCAGTTGCTAAGTTTCAAAAGGTCCAGTAGGTAAAGAAAATGTCCTTAAAAGCTATGTAAATGTTTTCCTGGATTATGCGTAGACAGATTAACTATTGTTGATTTTCTATACCCTGATAGTCAGCGTGCTTTTGAAGTTCATTATTTGGGGATGTCATGGAAACAAAGAGGTTTTTTTTCTTTAACCTCCAATGGAGAAAAAAGTAAGGACAACTCTTGTATTAAGAAATTGTCAGATGTGAGACAGTTGTCAAAGTTTTGTCAAAGGTGTTGGCTATACTTAAAATTCTTTCATTCTTAGGCCAATAAAGGAAAACACTGACAACCACATGGAAGCTACAGCTGAAAAAAAAAAAAAAAATGCTGTGCAAATTCTGTTCCTACTCATTTCTATAATGACTTTTGAGCCAAAGAACTCTGTCAACACACACACACAAAAGGAAAAGCACTGGCTGCTTTTATGAGCCTGCAATTAAATCATGGCTTATTCCTAATGGTAAACCAGTCTTTCCCTTGCCTCCAGAAAACTATGTCATAAATTATTCATAATATATGTCACTGGAATACTGACAAAATTGTAACTGAAGAAAGCAATATTTTTGGCAACCATCCTCCAAAATATCTATGTCTTCTGAGCTATCAATGTTAATTCAATACAAGCATGCAATTTTATTCTATGTGGGTATATTATCCCTAAATTTATACAGGTTCACTGATTAAGTTAACGTTAAATGTGTTAGGTCTTTAGACATAAGAAATAATGTAAATTTATGTTTAACAAAGGTGTGTTATTATTTTGACAAGCTTTAAGAATAATTGTGCTTTGTAGGCTGTTTGAAGACAGTTTCAAAGATCCTTTTGTAAATTTAAGGTATGCAGGTATGTTAAGTGTGCAAGATGTGCTTTGTTGAGGAAAAGGGATGTGTCCTACAGTAAAATGACTGATTTTTGCACAATGAGAAGCAGGAATGAATAGAACAAAAGCTACATTGGATATAGGATGTTATAGGAGGCTTGTGGAATTAATACTTTTATTTTGTGTGGTCTCTGCTAAGATTTTATGGTTGTATATATAATATCTTTTAAAGACTTTCATATCAAACAGTGCATTCATGCAAAACAGAAGTTTGGTTTTCTGTCTGTTAAAATAATGAAATTTTCTCAGATTTATGAAAGGATTTTCTTAAGCATCTTAGTGTTCTGTCTAGAAAACAGAGCTTCTACATCACATCAGAATAATATCCTCGTTGATGCTTATATTGAGCTTATCATCCTTATCATTTGGATCTTATCATTCAGAAAACAAGTCTTCTCACTTTTAAAGGAACTAAGTCTTTCTCTTACAATCACATTAACTCCTATTTCTGTTTAATTGGCAATTTTAAATAGTGAACCAAATATTGTTTCACAGTGACCCATTTTCTTGTTTAACATAATATTCAAACCTGACAACTTTAGACAATTCATCTTCCCAAAGTAATCCCTAAAAGATATCTTTTTTTCTTAAATCATCTCTTGGGATTTTCCATGGAACCCCTGGAGAATTACAAGGGATTTTCTTTTACCTTGTAGGAGATGAGGTGCTAGAAATAGCTAAATTCATTTGATATATTATGAGTTGCACAGGAAGTATTGTCCTATTAGAAGGGATTTTCTAACCTTCCGTTGGTTGAATTTGTATGAGTGAAATGCCATTCATACAAATATTTAAAGATTGTATAGAATTCCTAGAAATTTTGTAGTGTTCTTACTGCCCATGGTACATCATGATACTGACTTGTATGATATTAGACAATAATATGATATCATTGGCCATAATTTTAGTTATTTTCAGAAAAAAAAATGCTGCATGTCATAAAACAACTGAATTTCTTTGTCAGTTACATTCTTTTACTCTCCCACTTCTCTGAGAGTGCATGTGGCCAGCTTCAAGTAGGACATCATCTTCAGCCAAAAGAGACTGAACAAAAATCAAGGAGAATATGTAAATTGTGTTCTACTGTCACTTAACATAGCCCTGCTGAAGGCTAAGAACATCTTCAAATGGACTTTATACAGCTACATACATCTATGGGATATGACTGTGTCTTTGTTGTCATGTCTATTTTCTGGACGGATAGAGGCTTTTCCTTGTCACAAGGCTACTGCCCTCACAGTAGCTAAAAAACAAACAAACAAACAAAAAAACTATTAAGCGTCCCCACCAGGGAAATTCCCGCTATTCTCTTAAGGAATAGGGACTCCTGGTTTACTGAAACTGGTCAGGAAGCTTTGTGGGATCTCACACATCAAAGAGGTCTTCCCTGTCTCTACCATCCTCAATTGTGATGACAGATACAATAAAAAAGGGGTGTAATTAAAACTCAATTATCTAAATTTGTAGAATCCCTCAATCTACCTTGGCCAAAAGCCTTGCCTATGTTCTTATTAAATCTAGGGCCCTCTCTTTTGAAAAATATAAGTTATCCCCAACTGAATTTAAAACAGGGATACCTATCAAAATAAATTCTGCAACATATACTAAGCTTTGCCTCATAAAAGGAAACTTGCTAATGAGCTAAGCTCTTGCTTAAAATTGTAATTATGAAATATTTCTGTAATAATGAAACTAAGCCTAATTATAATTAATGTGTAAGCCATTCCCTGTCATGCTCCTTGTTGTTCAAGGTGATCCCTCTCTAAGCCGAACTGCAAGTAAATTCACTACATGACTCCCAGGGATAAGTCATCCTGAAACTAAGAGATTAACACCAAATCCTAATAAGTGACAGTTTCAGAGAAAGACCTTTAACAAAAGGGGGAAATGTTAAAAGAAACAAAACAAAACTGAATTTGTATGACTAAGAGCTTTTAAATGGATAAAGAGGTCATTTTGGAGGTTATTCCTATGCAGGTCCCAGCCAGGTATCACAGACTGCCACAGTATACAAAGTCTCATGCAACAATAGTCCTGGAAGAACTAAGGACATCTGGACAGCATAAACAAGCCACATGACTACATGGAATCAGTACCCTCTTGAGGCTTTTCTGGGACTCTATGAAAAGTTATTTTCCCAATATGACATGGGTAAATTCATTTATAAGTTCCCTGGTCATGATCCTTTTTCTTCATTTATTTGGACTAATAAATTTCAACTTACTTATTTAAGTTTATTTCTTAGACAATTAAGGTCTCTGGATTGTTTATATACCAGTTGAACCCTGAGGCTCAGGGGCACCAGTCCCTTCAAAAACAGCAGCCATGACCTCATGAGTACCTCTAGCTCCAAGCCAAGCAATTCCATTCCTCACATCTTCATCTGCATCCTTAACAACATGAAGCAGCCAGAGCAGCCATCATCCCAAATACCTCAAGATTGAAGTAGGTTTAAAAACACAAGGGGGAACTGAAACCATGGACAGGCCAAAACAAATTTGCAGGATGTCCTCTGTTCTTGAATTCTTTTCTTTTGAGCTTGTCTAACTTTAGGTCATATAACCTGAGGATGTGCAGGAAACACTGATATTTGTTCTTTAGATGACCTTTGAGAAACCAGGAACAAAAGTCATTTCCCTTGGAATAAAGATTACAAGGACAGGAGACATCAAAAGTAAATAAAATGTGAAAGGTTCTTCAATAAAGAAGATCAGGCCTTAAAACCACTCCACCACATTTGAGCAACTCTGCAATTAACCAATTGGACTATACCAAGTAAACCTCCCCATTTCTGTCCCCGTCTCTCACTTCCCTTTCCCGTAAAATCTCCTTTAACTCTTAGATGGGGGAAACAGATTTGAGCCTGGCCTCCAGTCTCCTAGCTGGTCAATCTCACAATAAAACTTTCTTTTCTCAAAATCCCAATGTTTTGGTATTGACCTCTGTGTGTATTGAGCAGCAAACCCTTGTTCAGTAACATAGTCACCTCACGCCAGTGATGAGAATCTAGAGGGGAACATACTTGATGTTTGAAACAACCTGTGGTGGTTTTCCATGCTTAATGCTTCAGGTTTTGCAGATAGGTTGACAAGGATTAATGTGTTCTCTTCAATTGTCCTTGGAGTAGAGGAGGGTATGGAAAGAAAGCAGTGATCAAAATAAAACAGTGGTAAGGGATATTGTTTTTTTTCCTGAAGGACAATAGATATCAGTTTCCATTCAGAAAGGAACAGATCCATGGATGGATTGTGAAGTTTTATTGACTCTGTGCAAGAGAGTTGATGAAGCATTCCACTGCTATGAGAAGTGAAGAAAGCCCCTCTAGGGACCAGAGACTAGGGGCAGAAAAACTTAGTCTAGTTTTCTAGTGGGAAAGCTGGGAGAAAAACTCCAAAAAAATAAACTAAATGTATGTATGTGTGTGATATTAAATTCATTTACAGTATGTATACACTTTTATGAAAGTCTTATTAACTGTGACTGATTTTATATATACTGTGGGAAAATAATGATTTCCTAGCCTACTGTGAAAGAACAGTGGCTTGGAGAAGTTAAGTCAAATGAAGCAAATATGATCTGCAAAGGAATGTTAGCAAATGAGATAAAATGCAAAAATTTGGGTCAATTCTTTCTGCAATCATTCATCATGGACTTAGAGACAGACTTAAGGCAATGATCTAATGATTTCAGATATTCCTGGCATCCTATCTATGAAGAGGGAGACTCAACCTCCATAGCATTTCTTCCTGAGTTAGACCATAAGCTTGACTCTTGCATTCTTTCCTTTCATGCTATGGTCTACAATATTGTCACCTAAGTATAATATCAATGGTAACATTTTTCTTCTTGTTGACATTTATTTCCTAGTCAAAAGAAATTGTGAAAATAGGCAATTATGAAATAGCAAGAAGACCACACATTTCAAAAGCTTATTTTAATCAGTATTACCTGACCAACCCTGAAAGTTTGCTTGACAAAATATTAATACAAATACAAGGACAGAGCAATTCTATAATTGCATAGACTACATGTGTAAACATACAATAAATATACTAAAATTGTACAGTCAAGTAAAATGAATTATTCAAGAATAGGGCAATATTGTGTGATGAACTTTTGGGAACAGCCTTGAATTTTTCAAGGAAAAAGTCATTTACTCTTGTGTTGATTCAGAAAAAAAAAACACAACAAAAAACAGGGAGCTGTCATGGAGCCATGAAGTATATGTTTGTTTGTTTTTCCCTAATACATTTGAAAAAAATTTGTGCTTGACCTTTGGAACATTTGAAGTAAGAATCATATTCTGAGACTTATTGAGACATTAATTTATTTGTCTGAATAAATTACTGCTGAAAATAAGCAGAATTTCTCAAACTCACTGGACTGATTCTATGCCCTTACTCTAAGGCCACATTGAGAAAAACAATGGCTAATGTAATTCAATGAGGAAACCATCTTTAATAAAACTAGGCATAACCCCATAATACATTAATTTAGGCATAATTATAAAAGGGATTTCAAACCTGGCATCTCAATGTGGATCAAACCCATTATCATATTTCTTCCTAATAAAAATTTCTCATGGATGTTATATGACCTATACAAATCTAAATAAATTAATATCATAAATAGTGATAAATTCAAGGAAGAACATTTAGATTACAGGCCAAAGAACATTCGTGTTTTCATTTGCATCAAAGAAACAATACATCTGATATATGTTTTCCAGTGCTAAAAGGGCATTTAACAAGAGAGTCACTTCAATTAAATTATTGAAGCAATTTGCTAAAAGATAAAAGAAGGGTGTCAAGGTAAACTCGGCAACATTCTAGTCTCTCTGTCAGCCTCTATGAAATAGAGAAAGAACAACTCTTAATAGAGACTGAGATTTCTATATACACATCTCAAATGTAATATAATATTAGGGCAAAAATATAATACTATAAAACACTAAATTTAATTGAATGTCTTAAAAATTAGACAGTAATTTTAAAAAGACAGAAAAGTAGGTTGGCTTTAAGTATGGTGGTTGAGGATTCTGGATTAATTAGGGGACACTTCCAATACAATTTTGTGAATAAGTCATTAGCTAAGGAATTAAATCAAACCACTCAATATGAGCAGAGAGAAAAGAATGGAGTTCATTTGATATCATTAGCTTGTTATGTATGTATATAATGTACATTGCAATGTCTATTTATAATAATCTCCAAATCTCATAGGGAAAATGTAGATCATATTTTATAGTTGAAAAAATTAAAGATCAGAGATGAAGATGTTCCATGCCTGAGAGCATATACAGTGCACATAATGATATAAAGTTTGCAACCAAAAATTTGTTATCAATCAAATTTCATCTTCTTTCTGGTACATCATACTAGATTCAATTATGGACATTCAAAATATTAATAGTTACTTTATTTTATGCCTGTTTCATTGTATCCTAATTGTTTTAAGATTGTTAGCATCTTGAGATTATTGTGACTGAAAGCATTAGAAGATATTAGATTTAAAATGTCATAGAACAGCTTTGATGAAGCAGATTTTAAAAGTACATGAATTCTGTGCATTTGGAAAGAATAGTACAAGGATGAAAAAGTATTTTGAAGGTAGTAAATGGGATCATCCAAATGGGCAACAGAGGGTCATTTTAAGGTATGCAGAGCTCTTTGGCGTATATGTTTCCTTCTTTCCATAAAAAGCATACTGTTCTTATGCTGTTGTGATCAGGTGTGAGCTAAGAGTAGCAATAGCTTTTCCCTGTGCAATCAAAACAATGTTTATCATAAATTTAATAAAGCACAAAGGCTAGAATGATTGCCAGAGAGGGGACAAAATTTGGAAAAGAGATCATAGCTACTTTTGCAAACTTACTGCAAGCCTGAATTTGATCCAGTCATGAAAAAATAAATCAGGTCTTTCCAACATGTAGTGAAATATAATTTTCAGTAGGATGCTACTTAATTAAGATTATGTTCAATTATTCAGACTTACTCCATTTAAATATTTAGAAAATACTATCTTCTTTTCTTCCACTCTCCTTCCTTTCTTCCTCTATTCTAACCTTTTCTCTTAGCTTTCTCAAAGAAAGCAAAAATCCACAGAATATTTGTTGAATCTTTTGGAAAGCTAATAAACCTGAATTGTGCAGGGATAATACAAAACTTCCTAACAGAGTAAAGGTATTACCAAGCGATGATGACATTTTAATTTCAATCAACCAAGCAACCACAGATGAAACATATGGAGGCTTATTCACAGTTTGCTGTTATTTGATAAGTTAAAAGAAAAACAGTAACACCACCACATAAAATGAACAATAAAAACAATTATGAAACCTCAATAAAATGCTGCTACCTAAAGAATGGCTTAACTAAAAGAGACTGTTGATGGAACTATAAAATGACATGATCAGTTTAGGAAACATTTTGTTGGTTTCTTATAAATTGAAGCATATAGATACCATCTAATCATTCCACTCCTAGGTAGTTATCTAAGAGAAAATAAAGCATGTATCCATCCATACAAAGACTTGCTCTCAATTTTTATAGTAGTTATATCATATGGTAGCACCAAACTGTAGACAATCCAAGCATCCATCAACAGGTCAATAGATAAACAAATAGTGGTATAAGCAAGCAATGTAATACTACTCAACCACAAATAGTAATAAGCTATGGATTATAGGCTACTGCATATATGAATCTCAAAATAATTATGTTGATTGAAAAATGTCAAACAAAAAGTGTATATGTAAAATCGTAGAAATGTGAATCAATCTCTAATGACAGAGAGAAATCAGTGGTTGCTTAGAAAGGAATGTTACATGTCAGGTTGGGGAGGAGGGGGATTACATAGGGGAATGAGGAAACATTATGGAGTGATGGATTTGTTCATCTTCATTGTAGTAACTGTTTCATATATGTTTATATATGTCAAAATTTATCAAATTTTAGCCCTTAAATCACATGCATTCATTTTTTGTCAATCATATCACAAATAAATAATACTGTTTTCCCCCCAAAATATTAATCACTCCTAATGTCCAACAAAACTTCACTTGAGATAAAACTTACTTAAATGCTGCAGTTTGCATTTCCTTAATGCCTAATGGTGTTGTACATGTTTTCAAGTGCTTATTATTCATCTGCACATCTTTTTTGGACATCTGCTCAACTCTTTTGGCCATTTGTAATTGTAATGTTCATTTTCTTATTATTTAATATCAAAAGTTTTTATATATTAAGGATAAAAACCCTTTATCATGTATCTAAATTTGTAAACATTTTCTTCCAGCCTGTGGATTGTCTTTCCATTGTTTTACCAATGGTTTTTGATGAGCTGGCATTTTGAAATTTGATCAAGTCCAATTCACTCCTCATTATTTTACATATGGCTCTTTTGCCTAATCTAAGGTCTCAAGGACTGTCTCATTTGCTTTCTTATAGAGGTATCATAAATATTGTTTTTGCATGTAGATTTATGATTCAATTTGAGTTAATTTTTGTGCAGATTATAAGATCTACCTCAAGGTTCATTTTTTTTTTGCATATGTATTACTAATCATTCCAGTGCTTGGTGGAGGAAAAACTATCTTTTCTACACTGGATTGTACTTTTGTCAAAAATCCATTGTTCATATATATGTGCATCTATTTCTGTTCACTCTGTCTATTACATAGGTCTATTCATCTGTCTTTACACCAAATCACATTTCTTTGATTACTGGATTAATAATAAGGCTTGGAATCAGGTAGCTTTAGTCCTCCACATTTGTAATTCTTTTCAGAGTTGATTTCACTATTCTGTGTCCTTTGCATTTCCATAATAATGTTTTTGAATCAGCTTGCAAATTTCTACAGAAACAATCTGCAAGGGTTTTTATTGGAATTTGGTTGTAGCTATAGATTACTTTGGAGAGAGTTGATATCCTGACAATACTGAGTATTCAGACAAGAACGTGTTTATCTTCATCTAATTTGCATTTAACTTCTCAGCAACATTTCATAATTTTGAAACATACAGTTCTACTGCATTTATTGTCATATTTATCCCTAAGTATTTCATATATTTGTTTTTTCTGTAAATGGTGTTTAAAATTTTAATTTTAGATTGCTCCTTAATAGTATTTAGAAAAACAAATGATTTTTGTAAATAGATCTTTTATACTACCTTGCTAAATTCACTTACTTTTAGTACTTTTTGTGTAGGCTCCTTTGAATTTCTACATAGATATTTAGGGAGTCTATGAATAATGATAGTTTATTTCTTCCTTTCTAATCAGTGTTTCTGGTTTCTTTTCCCTTTATTGTAGTGGCTAGGAACTCCAGTACAGTATTTGCTACAAATATGACAGAGGGCATCCCTGTATGCTTTCTGATTATAGAGGGAAGCATGGAAACTTTCATCATTAAGCAGCCTTTAGCTATAGGTTAGTCATATATTTACTTTATGAGGAAGAGAATGTTTCTTCTGCAAACCTACAAAACAGCTTAGGTTGCTGATATATTTTAGCAGGAATGGATGTTTGGATTTGTTGGTTTTTCTGTATCTTTTAAAATGATTATGTGGTTTTATTATTAACTTAATGATATGCTGAATTACATTGATTTTTGAATATTAAACCAACCTTGCATTCCTAAGATAAGCTATACTTGGTCATGATGCATTTTCCTTTTACTGTATATTTGTATTCAATTTGCAAAAAAATTAATTGTAATACTTGCATCTATGTTCATGTGGGATATTGATCTTTTGTTTCTTTTTCATCCAATTTATTTCTAAGATTTTGGTATCAGGGTAATGATGGCATATAAAATGAACTGAAGGATATTTATTCCTTTGGAAATTACTGGAATATTTTGTGTAGAGTTGGAATTACTTTTTCCTTATGGTATACAAAATTTACCAGTGACAGTATCTGGACCTAGAGGTTTCTTTGAGTGAAGGATTTTGCCTACAAATTTCAATATCTTTACTAAATATAAGGAAAATCAGATCAATTTCTTTGTTTATGGGGTTTGGTAATTTCTCTCCTTCAAGGAATTTGTCCAATTCATAAATGTCAAATTTATTGGAAAAAGTTATCATAATAATTCCTTATTATCCTTTTAATATTTGGACATATGGAGTTATGACATCTCTTTTATTTCAGGTAGTGGCTTTGTGTCTTCCTTACATTTTCCTGATCAGTTTGGCTAAAGGTTTGCCAATGCTACTGATCCTAAAGAAAAGGTTTTTCATTTAATTGTTTTACTTATTTGGGTTTCTCCTTCATTGACTTCAACTCTGAACTTTATTATTTTTCTTCACTTATTTAATTTAATTTTATTTGCTTATTATTTTCTTCTTTTCTAATATGTGAAGTACATATTATAACTTTTAACTTGAACCCACTTTAGCAACAACTCCCTAATTTTGATATGTTTGTGTCTGCATTTTCATTCAGTTTGAAATATTTTCTAACTTTTCTTTTTCCTAATTTCTTTTTGTGCATGGGTATTTAGACAGCGTTTGTAACTTTTTTAAACATTTGGGGATTTTTCCATTTATGTTTCTGTTGCTGATTTGGAAAAACATTACTGTCAGGAAATAATTTTTTTATAAGTATAATAATTTTAAATTTATCAACATTCATTTTGTGGACCAGGATATATTTATATTCATAAATGACCCATGTGTACTTGTAAACAAATATATTCTGCTGTGTGGAGCTATCTATAGATGGCAATTAGGTCAATTCAGTTGATATTGTTGTTCGTATCATCTATAGATGTACTGATTTGCTATCTACTTGCTTATCCAATTATTAGGAACAGGGTATCAAAATCTCTGAATATAATTACAGGGTTCTCTATTTATTCATGTTTTTTGTTTCATGTATAGTGAGGATCTGTTATTAGGTACTTAGGCATTTGGGATTTTTATTTCCTTTTGATAAATTGACACTTTTTACTTATGAAATTTTTTTTTTGTGATTGGCAATATTATGTGCTCTGAAATCCATTTTATCTGATATTCATATAGCCACTCAAGCATTTTCAATAATTTTACTTTCAATCCTTTTATTTGTTAATATTTTAAGATTGTTTGTTAAATTAAATAACTTTCATTTTGTGAATTTACAGCAAAATCATGCCTAAAATACAGAGAGCCCACCTCCTTCATGCAGCTTTCCTTGTTATTAACATTTTGTATTTTTTAACAAAGGAGTGTATTATAATTACACCATTATCTATTATCCCAAAATTTATCATAGGATTCACTAATAGTGCACTTTAAAAATTTTATAAAGCTAACATGTATACCACCTAAAATTTTCTCCCTTAACTACATTCACATACATAATTCAGTTTTGTTGCTATAGCCAACATCCATTTCCAAAATTTTTCCATCACCTCAAACAGAAACTCTACATTAATTAACATTCACTCCCTATATTAGTTAGGGTTATCTAGAGAAACTGAATCAACAGGGAACACTCGCAAATATAAAATTTATAAAAGTGTCTCATGTGACCGGGGGAACTCAAAGTCCAAAATCCACAGGGCAGGCAGATGATTCCGATGGAGGGTCTGGATGAGCTCCACAGGAGAGGCTCGCCAGCCCAAGCAGGAAGAGGGCCTGTCTCCTCTGAGTCCTCTTTAAAAGGCTCCCAGTGATTAGATTAAGCATCACTCATTTCAGAAGACACTCCCCTGTGGCTGATTACAAATGAAGTCAGCTATGGATGCAGCTGACACGGTCATGATTTAATTCTGTGAAATGTCCTCATCACAACAGACAGGCCAGCACCTGCCCAACCAGACAACCAGGTGCCACCACCTGGCCAATGACACATGAACCTGATCATGGCACTCCCCTTTCCTTACCACCGCTGTGAATCTTCATAACCTATATTCTAGTTTCTAACTCTAAGAATTTGCTTATTCTAAATATTTTATGTCAATGAGATTATACAACATTTGTCCTTTTGTGTCTGGTTTAGTTCACTCAACATGACATCTTTACAGTTAATCCATGTTGTCACATCAAAAATTAATTTCTTTTTGCAATTCAGTAATATTAAGTTATATGTAGATAACACTTTTTAAAATCAATTCATCTGGTGATGGATACTTGGGTTGCTTCCAATATTTGGTAATTGTGAATTATGCCACTATGAACATCAATGTGAAAATATCAGTTTGAGTCTCTGTTTTCAATTCTTTTTGGTATTCCTCTGCAAGTGAGATTGCCTGGTCATATTGTAATTTTATACTTACTATTCTTAGAAGCTGCCAAACTGTTTTCCATAATGGCTGCACCAAATTGCATTCCTACTAATAATGAAATATTGTTACTATTACTCCACATTCACTCCAATACTTATTTTCCAATTTTTGAGTACAACCATTCTAGCAGTGTAAAATGGTATCTCATTGTGGTTTTGATTTCCATTTTCCTAATGGCTTATGATGCTGAGCATATTTTCCTGTGCCCTTTGGCATTTGCATATCTTCTTGGAAGAAATGTATATTCAAATATTTTGCCTTTTTAAAAAAATGTTTTATTTGCCTTTTTGCTGTTCAGTTGAAAGATTTCTTTATATATTCTTGATTGTTAACCTTTATTGGATTTGTGGTTTTCAAGTATTTTCTTCCATTATGTACACTGCCATTTTACTTTCATGATAAAAAATTTTGATGCACAGAGTTTTAAATTTTGATGAGGTCCCATTTATCTATTTTATCTATGAAGCAAAAACTTTGGTAATGGATAGTGGTGATGGTAGCATATTATTATTATTTATATTAACATTATTTATATTATTAACATAACTAAATTTTTCACATGGAAGTGGTTAAGTTAGGAAATTTTGCATTGTATATATTTGGTCACATTTTTAAAAAATTTCATTGAGAATTATTTTAGTCAGCTAAGTAAGATTATTATTGTTGTATAATTTCAGTTCTCAATGTTTATATTAATTTAAATTCCCACAATTAGATACTGTCAGATTTAATACTAAATGACTTCATAGTCTTCGTAAAAGCTTGACTGCACTGCAAATTTTGCAACCCCACTATTATCCTTATATTGGGATATCCTAACCAACATATACACATGCATGCATGCGCGTGCGCGTGCACACACACACACACACACACACACACAAAAGCTTACTGAACACATTCATGGGCGTCTAAGGACACAATGAAAGCTGATTGAACATTGCAACATTTCCATTTGACTGTCATTATCATTGTCCTTCCCTGGCTGTAACATCAGCAGGCTTTCTAGGAATACAAAGATGGTATTATTCCAGATGTTTTCTTATAGAGACATTCGCACTGCCTGGCTGCCTTTTAAAATATGAAGGGCATTTTCACAGTTTACAAACAGCATTCTTTTAAAAATAAACTACCTTACTAACACCTTTCATGTTAAGTTTATACAGGTGGCATTTTTAGAAACAGTGTTACAACCCTCTGGGAATATATATGTAATGGAAATCCTGACAGCTTCCCATCTTTAATTGAGAAAATCCTATAATGTTAGATAACGCTCTCCACGTAATTCTGGTGAGGTCAACTGTGTATAGCACACTAATTGCAAAGTGTGTTTCTGCTGAAAGATTATAAACTGTGCTTATACATAACATACACATATAATGTAGTTTTATAGCATTGAGTGGATGCAAAATCATCTGTAAAAGTAATTGCTTATATTGAATAAATATAAAATTGCTACCCCTAGCACTGTTTGGACTACTGATGTAAAATATCCTTAATATATTATATCCATCACTATCAAATACTATCATCTTTCACTCTGATTCCTTTAGAGTTGTTACAAAAATAAATAAATTTAAGACCATAAAATGGCAAATATAGTTCATAAGCTTATCATTAATAATCAACTTTTATTTAATAATAGTGAGGAAATAATGTTTGATTCAATCAACTTTCTGGGAGTACAAGAATATTCTGTTTAACCTATCTGTTTTATATTTTCCTCAAAACCAAAGTTTTATTTCTATCATTTGGTTTGGTTTGG
>PVIY010042548.1:0-20894 GCA_004026745.1 Myrmecophaga tridactyla | reverse complement strand
GTGTGTGTGTGTGTGCATTTGTGTACACAGATGCTCCACATCTGGAAGGCTCACACTTCCTCCCTCACATCTCACTTTGGCCTCGTGCTGCCATGTGGAGGGACACAGAAGAAGGAAGAGAAATGGAATTAAGCCCTGAGCTGTGGGGTAGGACAAGAGCACTGGGGCAGGGGCGGGGCAGGGAGCACACTGGTTTTCCTTTGGGTGCATTTTCCAATTTGTGCAAGAAAATAACCAGAGGGGCTATTGCTGTGAATCTGGGTACACTGACTTTGACTTGAGAGAGGATGATGCCTGTGAGGGATGAAGACGGGTTCCGACGTGGTCAGGGAAAGAAGAGCGCAGGGTTCTCCCTCAGGTTAGCTTTGCACGCCCTGAGGCCTCAGTGCTGGCCTCTCAGCTGCCACATTCAGGACAGCGGGAGACGTGCCCATTCTCTCTCCACCCCCGCCAACCTCCTCTGGGTGTGGAAGGCACTTTATCCTGTACAGAGTGCAAAGCGGCTCTGTCCCCACCCGCCCCTTCCAACCTGACAGCACATCAAGCTGGGAGGTGACGCTTGCAACAGCACAGCGTGAGTTAGAGAGCCAGCCTCCCTGCCACACCTGAGCCTCCCCGTGCCAAACTGTAAATCTGCAGGCCTTCCCAGCAAGTCCAGCAGAGGGGCCTTTGATGATTGGATGTGAGAAGATACAAATGCTGAGTCTCTTTGTCAGCTGGACACCAGTGTCAGTTATTCACTTCTAAAACAGCCCTGTGGAAAGTAGCGGCCATACTTTTTCTCCCGCCTCCCTTACTCTAGAATATGAACGAAATCCATTTTAATGGGTCATTTTGATGACTATAAAACTCCTTCTAGAACAGTTAACCTTGGCTACACATCAGAATTATCTGGGTGGCTAGGACAAACATTGATGCCAGGATTTATCCCCACGGTTTCAGATCTAATTGTTCTGGGCTCTCTAGCAAGGAGTTAGGGTAAAGACACACCATATTAGAAAGTCTTCTTTAAGTGTCTAGACACCATGTTGTCTGAGCAAGAATTAAGACAACTGAAATCCTCGACTATGCATATGTTCATTACTACAAAAGTCATTCTAAATAATGCTGTAAGTTTTAACACCTATAAATATAACATTTTCCTCTATTTTGGATTCTTTCTGTAGCATGAATTTCCAGGAGCAGAATTAGCTGATTGAAAAGTAGGAATAATTTTAAAGCTCTTGCTACGTACTGATAAGTTGCCTTCCATAACGGGTGTACTACTTTGTGTTCCCTCAATTTTGGTAAGGACATATTTACACTCAACTTTCAAACCAACAGAGCTTTTCACTCATGGAACGGGTTTCCCTGGGAGGTAGTGAGTTTCCTGGCATTGGAGGTGTTCAAGTGTATCGAAAGTGTACTTTGCTGGGTGTGAACTGATAGGTAGCCACTCGCGGAGGTCTGGTAGAAAGCACAGGGCACGTAGCACATCTGCCTTCTCCCACCCATGCCCCCAGGCTAACTCCTCTTGTAAGAGGCACTGGTGCACAGACATGGAGGGCAGGCGGGTTTGGGGTGCAGCAGGCCCAGGACCTGTCATGTTGAAGCAGGCCCGAGTCGGTGAGCATCCCGGCAGCTGCCAGCGGGCCCCTGAGAACAAGAAAACAGGAATGAGCATCTTGTTCTAAGTTCACAGTGCCTCTCAGGAAGGAGGCTCATCCAAGATGCCAGGCGGTCTGACAGTCGGGTGTGAATGACATACGTTTGGGTGGGGGGACTTGAATAATTCTAAACTGTGCTGTTAGTGTCTCCAAAACAGGCGGTTGTGGTACAGCGGAATGCAAGAGGGGTGTGGGGTCAGAATAGAACCGGCTTTGAACCTGGGCGTTTTCGGAAACCCTGCAGACTTGGTTTCAAGGTGTCCGGCTTGGCTGAGTGTCAGTAAAGTGACAAGAATAATGCCCTTCTCAGGGGTCCCTGACATAACGAAATGTTTACTCATCTGCGAAGCATGGGGACTTGCTCCACGGTTCCCAATCAGTAAGGGTGGCCACTATTCCATTATTAATTAGAACCTCCGTACATCCTTCACTTTACCCAGAGATAATTAAATGATGAGAATGATGGCAATCATGATAATTATAAAAAACATTATAAGAGCAACCATAGATTAGGTACCTACTATGTGCAAGAGACATTACAACTCTTTTATTTTGAACTGCAACCTCATGTCAAAGCCATTTTATCTTCATCAAAATTAGACAAATAAATAAAGTATATGCTATAGATAAGGGTAGAGGTGTTTTGATTATCTGTCTAATGGCACAGAGAAAGTAAAATGGTAATTTTTAAGTAAATTAAATCCATCTCTGAACTATAATTTAAAATTTTTTTGTAACAAATGCTCTTATAATTCTGACCCTTTTTATATCCACATTTTAAGATCTTTTTGAAAGTAAGCTCATCTATTCTTGCTTTGATTCCATCTTTCTAACCTGGTGAGTAAGATCTAATATTGAAGACCCAGTTGGAGATTTCAGCCTTCCCAGTTTTGGGCCTTCTCCACTATGCTACAGGAAGTTTCATTATTGACTCCAGACTCTACCAAATCCCCCGAGTCCGGCGTTTTACTTGTCTATGCTAGGGAGAGACAAAGAGCCTGTTTCCCAGGCAAGGGTCTGTTTACACTTCCTTGATCAGGGATAATGATTTGTTTACAGGAGGCATTCTGTCTTCATTAAACTCACTTCTGGACAATCAATAGAGGGACAAAGATGACAGGCTACCACGTGTGTTTGAAGTTCACACACCCTGTCTTGCTCAAGAGGGACCAAGGCTTAGCCAAGACTCTCTTGTCCTGACGCCTAGAACCAGGATATAGCACTTCCACTCGAGTCAAGGAAAGGTGACTCTTCTCCAAAGGAACATAAACTCTCAATAAGTGATTTTACTGATTATTCTTCTCTGATTCCGGATTTTCCAGCCCAGAGACTCACAGTGCCTAGAGGATATCATAGACAGTGCAATCTCTCCTCCATCCCCATTTAAAAAATCATATTTTTTAAAATTTATAAGCTAATAAGCAGACTAGTGACATTTCTGTAGGGAGCTTAGCTGCTTAGCTTTGCAAGCTCCTTTGGGCAAACTTCCACTAGTCTCAATGGCAATCCACAAGGCCCATGCCTTCATTTCAGATTTAAATCAGAAAAAAAAATAACTTACAAGTATTTTTCTTTAAAATAAAAAGTGCAATTTTTAAAACTAATAAGCAAGGCTTTTTTTAGAGCCCCTTAATTAAGGGGACACTTTATAGTATAAAGCTGAACAAAAGAAATAACTACAATGTAATTTTATCCTGAATCCCTAGGACTCAGTCATTGCTTTGTCTTACCCTAGTCTCCTCCAAGCTAAGTATAGTACTTCCTTCCAATATGCCCTGGATCTTTGCATTGTCTATCTCATTTATTGTATCTCTTCTAGTGAGTGTGAAGTGGTATCTCATTGTGGTTTTAATTTGCATTCCTCTAAAGATTATTAATCATTATTGGCCATTCTTATTAGCAGGTACTTATTAGCCATTCACAAGTCTTCTTTGTTGAAATGTCTGTTCATATTTTTAATCCATCTTTGTCTTCTTGTTAAGTTCTTTGTAAATTCTTGACACAAGTCCTTTATGGGATATATATTTTGAAAACATTTTGTCCCAGCCTGTGGCTTGTCTTTTAAGGTTTGTCTTAAATACGTTTTTGATGTGTAGAAGGTTTTCACTTTGATAAGGTCCAATTTATCTATTTTTCTTTGTTGGGCTGTACTTTTGGAATTATGTCTAAAAAGTCTCTGCCTAATCCAAGGTCTCAAAGATTTCCCCCTAGGTTTTCTTCTAAAAGCTTTTATTGTATTGACTCTCATCTTTAAGTTTCTGATCCTATTTGACATTTTTTTGTGTGCAGTGTGAGGTGAGGCTTTCTTGTCACTATTTGCATGCGGACATCTGATTGTCCCACTACCACCTGTAGGGCAAACCATCCTTTCTGTTGCAAAATCAAGTGATAAAAAAATGACATAATACATATAAAGCACTCGGAGCCATTCCTGGCACATAGTAAGCACCATATATTGGCTGTTTGCCATTGTTGCGGTGGCTGTCATTTCCTTGATCCATGGCACTGGAGGGGAAGACAATACCCACTGCAGGACACACAATTCCAGCCCCCTCACCCTTCCTCCCTGCTTTTTCCTGGGCTTTAAATTCTGTTCCATGGCTCTGCACGTCCAGCCTTATGCCAGTCCCTCATTATCTTTATTACTGTAGACTTTTAGCAAGTTTTGAAATTGAGAAGTTGAAGTCCTCCTGATTTGTTTTTTTCAAAATTGTTTTAGCTGTTCCAAGTGCTTGTATTTCCATATAAATTTCAGGATCAACTTGTCAATTTCTGCAAGAGAACCTACTGAAATATTTCCAGGGATTGTATGGAATCAATAGGTCCCCTTGGGGAGAATTACCATCTTACAATATTGTCTTCCAATTCACAAACATGGAATGTCTCTCTCTCCATTCATTTAGAAATTGGTTAACTTCCATCAGACAAGCTTTATAAATTTTACAGTGCAAATACTGCACTTCTTTTGTTAAAGTGATTCCTAGATATTTTTTTTCTTTTTATGCCATCGTGATTAAAAAACTCTGACTCTCTTTAAGAAGTCTGATGGCTCTGGCATTCTGTCATCTACTTCCTTCAGTAGCCAATAACTAACTACCAAACATAATATTTTCTCTATTTGAGGCTTACAATGAGCCTCAGCTCTGCTCTCCCTAACTCTTCTCCTTCCCCCTCAACTAACAGAAGCAGAATGATGCCTCATTCACAAAGCAGAAGGAGAAGGAGCAAGGGAATGCTCTGTTTTATATGATTCCTTGAATCTATTGGAAATATAGTCACTCAAAAATTTTTTTCTCTCTCTCCTTCCTGCTTTTAATGCTCTCATGAGGAGGAGACCAAAAATTAGTGACAGTTAGCAGTGAGTTCTGCCTAGGTCTTCTTTCCTAGAGAGGGACCACAATGCCACAAAATGACTGTCTTTGCCCCTGTACTAACTAGCACAAGCATCACGCTTTCATTCCATTCAGCATTTTACTTTGCCAGGGGGGTTCTGCAGGTCTGTTGAGCTCTGCCTCTCGCTGTGGTGAAAAGAGAACTAACCAGGAGGCAGGACACTGATAGTAAGCCTTTGCTGGGCCACCTTGGGCAAGTTACTGACCCTTTCTGGATTTTGGTCTGCTTTCTACAGAATAAGGTTTAACTTGAAGGGTATTCCCAGGTTTCAGACCCTCAGACCAAACTGTACTTAATGGGTGAGCAGAGACTGAGGCATTTAGAAGAGAGAGGGTGCACCCTTGACCAACCGGCAGCAGGAAGTGTTTGAAGCATTTGCACTGGGTGACAACCTGGGGACAAAAGGACATAGAACCCAGCCCATAAACCCCATGGAAGCAGCCCCCTGGCTCTTCTCTCGTCTTTAGGCACAGTCTCAACCCTCGTCCTGATACTGGCCTGCAGAATAATACTAAAGGAAAAAAATAGATGGCATGAGTGACAGATGACCTAGCACTGAGCGAGATGCTGCCAGTACCCTCCGCTTCACTCTGGGTCACTGGCCTCCAGAAGGGGCCGTGGATCAATACCGGCACCTGCAGCAACAGGCAACGTGGTAACTTTGAGGAACCATCTTAAGTTCGGACCAACAGGGGTGACCCTCTGGAAGTGACTCATGTCTTTTTGCATTTATTAACTGGCCTGGTCCATTCATCAGCAATCAGGACCAGGGGTCTCCTGGGCCAGGTGTGGCAATCAGACTGGGTCACTGCCAACCTGGATGGAGTACCCATTGGGCCATCTTGGAGGGGTCACATCAGGCCCCAGGCCTAAACAGATGGTAAGTGCAGAGCCTGCTTCTTGTGAACAAGGTGACTGAGAGGGACGAATGAAAGTCTAGAAGCAAATCTGTTTATTTGTTGCCAGGAACCAGAAACAACACTTTGTAAAGCCCTGGCAATGGTAAGGTCAGGTCATTGGTTGGAAATGGAGTTGGGATTTTAATTTCAGTCTTTCTGGCACCAAGCTTGAGTTATTTTTCCCTTGTAGCAATCAATAGACCAAAGGCAAGTGGGTATGAGGTGTGGGGCAAACTGGATTCTGGATGAGCCAGACACAGAGATCTCAGCATCTTTGAAATAACCCCCAAAGTCCCTTCTTTTTTCTCCTAAGGGAGAAAGATTCCTGGCTTCACTGCTAAGCAAGTAGCCTGAGGAAGACGCTTCAGCTGCCTGAACCCTAGTCTTTTCATGTACAGGTTAGTGCTATGAATCTGTGCCCTGCACACATCTCCATGATAACGTTTTTAAAAGACAACATCTGGAGAGGATAACGCTTAATCAAAGAGGCCCTATGATGCTTGTCCACTCTTTGAATGAAGGCTTTCTCTATTGTTATTTCTGTGCTGCCCTAAAAAAATCAGGTCCCCTCCCTGGGCCCCAGTCTTTTCAAACCGTGCAATGAAAGGGATGCTCCAAATGTCTTTTTTGGGGACTCATCGACCTCTGACGGCTTATGACCCTGCCCCTGCTTGTTTCTCTTTCCTTGACAAGGCTCAGCCCATTTTGACCACCCAGCCCACAAAGAAGTGGATGCACACCCTCTAAAGAAGAAACTGGAGAAGCCCTCCCCCTGCTCTGTGCATGGAGTAGGAGGGTCCAGAGCCACACAGCACACAGGGATGCCCTATGCTGGCTCAGGCCTGGCTAAGGGCACTGTTTGGGTGCCTTATCAGTCGGTGGGATGCAAAGGCCCATCAGGCTCAGGCTTTGTACCAAGGACCAGAGAGCAAAAGAGGCCCCTGACTCCAAGACACTTTAACCAGAGATTGGTGGAGTGGGGCTGTCAGGGAGCTGTCCCTTAACTAGTCCTGACAGTTAAAATACCAGATCTCCAACAGGCTGCAATTGTGGCTTGTAGACAGCTAACTGCCCCCACCACAAAGAATGGTGATGGAAGAGACACGTTTTAGGGCTACGCACACCTGGATTTGAATCCCAGCTCTCCAACGTACTAGCTGCGTGACCTCTTGCCAGCCCCCCCCAGCCTTGCTGACTCGCAGCTGCCCATCTGCTGTTGCAGGGCATCTGGTGAAGCAGAGCTGTCCATCTGTTTGCTCGTTGGCTTGTTCTGTGAGAGGAGCTGCAGCTCTTCTCTATCTAGACGGCGGAGCAGCTTACTTCAAGCAGATAGCTGCCCTTGGTTAGGTAAAAATAAGATAAGTTGATCCCCACTGCTCAGGGAGAAGGGACTTATGGGACTTTTTAGGGCCTAACAAAGCTGGCACCTCCTGATATCCTTGGCTAGCAGAGTTGATTCATGAAAAAGCTGCAGGCAAAATTTCAAAAGGGCCAAGGAACCTTCTAGAAAGGAAAAGGCTAGGCTCCCAACTTCTTCCTTATTGAGGTGCACTGGCATCAGGCCATCTTTTGTGGGCTGGGAGAGCCCCGTCTGCAGCCCACAGTCAGGAAGGAAAGGACACCTGGGAGGCTCAGGCCTCACCTTGGATGTGCTGGGGTGGAGACCTGGGGTCTTACCACATGCATAGCTGAGGACAGGTGGGCTTCTTTCCAGACTCAGCCTTGGTGGCCCAGAAGACGACACTGTACTACAACGGCTGAACGTGTGAGAGGAGCACAGAAGAGCTGAAACCCCAGAAGGTACTAGGCCAGTTTGGATATCGTAGAAACAGTAAACTGGGACTTATCAGTCTGTCCAAGACCAGTTTTCCACTGAAGTCCACTATGGCACTAATCAGACCCCAATTTTTTCTTCATCTGATCCCTCTGGGTTGAGTAAGGTCTAAAGGTTCTTGACATGTTAGTGGATGACTAAAGATGGGGGAGAAGTTGGCTTAAGTGGGAGACAAAGAACTTTCTGCTAAGTTGGGCAAATGTGACTTGGTAATTAATTGGAAACAGTTAGAAATATTGACCGTATCCATTCCCAAGCTAGTGGAAAAGTCCCCACCAGGCACATGCATAACAGATTCAATATAATGTGCTCTAGAGGTGTGTTGAGAGAATTTGTTAAGTATACTCTTATACTTGGACATAGCGTCTGACAAAGTTTGTGGCAGAGAGCCCTTGGAATGATTATACGTAGGCGGACCCATTCAAACCCAATAGGAGTACTGCTGTCTCTTCAACACTGCTTCTAGAAAACGCTGTCCTTTGTGGCCATTGTGCTGGGGCAGGACTTGAGGTATGCAGGGCAGAGAGGTGAAAGTCTAGGACCTCAGGAGACTGAGAATGGTTAAGCACAAGTCTGCCAGCAGGATGCAGTTCAGAGGAAGGACAAATGACTGTGGGTCTGCATTTGCTAGGTGCCCACGGGGTGAGAAATAAACTCAGTCTGGTGACCTGCAGTGAGGGGGCTGGTTCAGAACTGGTGAGGACAGGGGAAGCCTGCACAAGTCACCAGCTCAGCAGGGGCCAAGGAGGCCTGGCTTATACTGCATCATAACCCAAACTTGCCCTCACAGTTGTCACAAGTCCTGCACTTGCTCCTGGTGGCACAGGTCTATTTTCGGCACACCTGTGAGAATAGGAGAAACAGTTCATCAGAGGAGCCCGTTCAGCTGGCCTTGGGGAGATGGGATGACTCAGGCAGGTTTGGGGAAAAAGGGTACCATGCATGCCACTTGGCAGCAGGGCATCACCTTACCTGCTTCTGTTGCTTCCTTGCCTTCCACCCATACATCCTTTCTCTGCCTCACACCTCTGCTTGCTCCTTTATGTGTCAGCTCTTCTGCTGTTTAGAGACAGCCTCCATGACCCCCCTCAGTGAAGGCTCTTAGGGAGCAGTGTTTCCAGGCCATCCCAGAATCTCCTGGGCGTGCCCCCAGGCTGGGTGCTCAGTCTTGGCTCACCTGGGACCGCGGCTCTGAGAAAACACCTACATCCCTTCTTGCCTCAGTTTTCTCAGCTGTAAAATGGAGATAATGACCCAGGCTGCAGGCCCCAAAGCCAGGGTCCAAAGGAGCTTTGCCTCGACCTGCAGAGTCAAGGAGCTTCCAGTGGGAACCATAATTTGGCAAGTTTATGGAGCCAGCTCTTTCCTCAGCATTCCTTTCTTCTTGCTCCTTGCCATGACTCACAGGATCTGACTTACATGCTTGCATGGAATTCTGACTTAGAAGCTTCGCCATGGCTGATGTACAGCCCTCTGCGTGGGGCCAGTGGGGCCTCAGATGATCCCGAAAGGAAAGTGAAACCTGTGACGTGAAGCCCCTCTCACATGCCAGAAAGCAGCATGCACTTCGAGTCAATTGCCCTGGACCCAGACGAGATGGTGTTTGAACCTCCTAGCTCCTCATCGGCTGAAAATCCTCGGATAGAGCAGATGGTCTGGAAGCCCAAACCTCTGATGTTTAGACTGATCATAAGCTGCAGGTCCTAAACCCATCCACCCCTAAGCCTCTGGGCCCTCTCTGCCAGCAAGCACAGCTGACATTCTCCCCACAGGAAAACTAGGAAACAGAGGCAACTTGGCTCTCTCTGCTTCTAGTCCACCTTCTTATCACCCTGCTTCTTGCATTGGCCCCCACAACCTTCAATAGCTCCCTCCCCGCTTCAGAGCCCCAGTGACCTCTGAGTTCCACCCTCCAACCCTAGGACCCCCTAATCCCGGGACTTCACCCCCAATCCTTCCTTCCCCTGCCCCTGAGCTTGCTCTGAAGCTATTTATCCCAGTAACCTACGTCTTAAACCAGCTCCTTACTTCCTTCTTCCAAGAAACCTTTGTGTACCCCCCCTCCCAGATTTCACCTTGCAAGGGTGTAGTTCAACCTTCATTTACTCAGTTAATAAAAACAGAGAGGCCACAAGGTCTGGCCAAGATCACCTCAGCAGCAGCTGGCAGAGGACCAAGAGGAGCCAGACACGAAGAGCCAGACCCGAGGAGGCCCTGCTTTCACCTGGGCAGAGCCCCCAAGGAGCTAAACATGCAGCCTCGGGGCTTAAATGCTCCTGGTTTGGCCTCTTGACGCTGCTCCTGAGGTGCTGTGCACCCTGGGCTACGTTCCTAAGCATGTAATGTAGCTCTCGGGGGTCCTCCGTTTCCGTCCTTGGGGTCCGCGGCCCTCAGCTCATCCCGGGTGGGCGGTGCGCAGTGCGGGCAGCCCCCAGGTTGAGCTGGAGCACCCGGCAGGCGGGCACTCCGCGGCGGAGGGCCCCGGGCAAAGGGAAGCGCGATGGGGCGCGGCCAGGCTCCGTCCCCTGCAAGCTGGCGTCCGGCTTCTTCGCCCTCCTGGGGCAGGGGCCACGCGGGCTCTGGGACCTAGGGTGCGGGGGTCCCGGCTGTGCCCCGCTCATTCTCCGGGGCAGGGGAGCCGGCTCGAGAGCACCCCTTCTCGCAAGGCCCTGCTGCTGTGGGTGTTCCGGAAAACCGATGTGGGCGCCGACCCCTGGCCTCTGGCTTGCGGCCCTCTCCGTGATTCTGCGCTGGAAGGGCCAGGCCAGGGGGCTCCGGGAAGGCAGGCAGCTTCGGCAGCCCTGGGTCTGCCCACCTGGAACAAGAGGAAGACCTCAGCCCTGCCAGAGTCTTTTTCTACTATCAGCCAATGTTCCCTGCCCTCCTATTCCCAGCTACTAACAACCCAGGGGCTTCCTGGAGGAGTGAGGCACAGCTCTGGCCCTGGGGAAGCCCAGGTGGATGGGGGCTTCCAAGAGGGGTGCACAGAGCAGGGCTGCAGGGACCCCACTGTCTCAAGAGAAAGCTTGGGGAATGTCCTCGAAAACCACAGGACTGCAGAGAACATTGTTCCCTCTAAATGAGGGTGACGGAGTTCAACTTTAAAGCCCTTTTTAAGACCGTATCATTTTACTTTGAATTTATGGGCTTCATCTTCCCAGCGCTTCTCTCCATACTTCCGATCTCAAGTCAGGCAGCATGGGATGCTGGTTAAAAATAACAGCTCCGGAGTCAGGCTGGATGTGACTCCCAGCACTTACTAACTGGGTGGCCTTGGGCAGGTTATTCGCCTCTGGAAGCCTCCATTCCCCCAACTGTAAAATGGAGGTCAAAAGAATGGTTCCCTGCTAGCGCTCTGGCTCATTTGTAGAGGGTAATACTGTCACGTTTATCAGTCAAGCTGAGTGACGCAGCAGAGAGACCTGTTGTTTAGGAGACCTGGAGCCATGTCCTACCTATTTGGTCAACTTGTGGAGAGAGCCTAGGGAAGCTTTCTTCCTAACAGTTCACTTGGTTTATCGGCACAGGGAGACACTGGAGCGCAAGACCACGTGGTGGCCTGCCCCATCCCAGTCTGTGTTCACCGAGACCACTCTCTTCCATCCCACTAGGGACGCATCTACACTGGTGAGAGCAGAAACTCTGGAACCAGACCACCTGGGCATAGAGCTGGCTGGACTGTGTGCCAAATGTGTGACCTGGGGCCAGTTACCTGAGCCTCAGATTCCTTCTCTGCAAAGGGGCGATGGAACAAACAGGTAATGTCTGGTTACAGTAAGCTAGATGGGGGTGACAAATAAACTCAAACATGCATTTGTTCGACATGCAGTTTATTTCTCTCTCACTATTTCATGCAGTTTCAAATGAAGAGGGGATTCTAGTCCAGTCATTTGGGGGATTCAGGCCAAAAGTTGCTCTGCCAACTATAAACCATTGTATTAGCTGCGGTTCTCTAGAGAAAGAGAATCATCAGCAGATATCTGTAAGTATAAAATCTATAAAAGTGTCTCATGCAACCATGGGGATGTAAGAGTCCAAGGTTTGTAGGGCAGGCCGCAAGCTGGGAGCTCCAGCGAAGGTCCTCAATGAGCTGTCAGGAGAGGCTGGCTGGCTGAAGCAAAAAGAATGATTGTCTCTTCTGAATTATCCTTAAAAGCCTTCCAGTGATTCGATTAAGTGTCACTCATTACAGAAGACACTCCTCTTAGCTGATTCAGCTGTGGATGTAGCCAACGTGGTCATGATTTAAGTCCATGAAATGTCCTCACAGCAACAGACAAGCCAGTGCTTGCCCATCTAGACAGCCGGGCACCACCACCTGGCCAAGTTGATACATGAACCTGACCATCACACCCCTGATTTCCAAAGACACTTGGGTGAGAAGAGCATGGAGGGGAGCACATGGGAGCCCTATAGCCATGCCTAGAGCAGGCACCTGTCACTGCCCCTCACATACCTTCATCCAGGTCTCATCCATATGCCATAACTAGCCATGGGGGAGGTTGGGGAATAGTCTTAGCTGTGTGCCCTGGAAGGAAAGGAAAATGGATTTCAGAAAATAACTGATAAGCTCCGTCACAATTCTCTGTGTTGTGGCATTGTTTACAGGATGGAATTGTTTTAATGAAGCACTTAGAATGGCAGCTAGTACAAGATTGACAACATACATTTTTGGTATGATTACTTTTATTGTTATTCTCATCTCTCAAAGAGTTCATTGAAGATACAAGCTGGGAGACCGACCTAGAATTCCAGCCAGCACAGTGGTGGATTGTGTAGGCAGGCTCTGGACATTTTTCCTTGTCAGACCCCAGCAATTGAGATTCATCAGGCCACCTGAGCTTCTCTCCAGTGGCTTCCATTTCGGTAGAATGGGAAAGCTTGCTGGAAATCTGACTCTGAGAATAACCTACAGCTACACAGATACAGTTCTTCACCTTTCCATCCACGTTCAGACCACAGTCTGGATACACACACACCTTCCCTCCCCATGGACTAGTACTCACATACTACCTTCTTTTATGAAGGGACAAGGACACAGATATTGGAGTTGGAGAGACCAGTAGACAAAGGCCAAGTAATAATTGAATCTGGAAAATAATAGTCATAAAAATTACTCATGATTTCTGTTTCATTTTTTATTTATCCATAAAAAGGACGAGGAGAGCTATTTAGGGGTAAATGTCAATGCACATGAAGCACCATGCACTGAGTGAAGTGTAACAAATAGTTCTTGATAAACAGTGACTAATTTGTTTGATCAGTCTTGGTTTGACTTCTTGTTGACTCCGCATTTACACAGGGCTTACTGTGTACTCAGACAGAGGTAAAGTAGCTCAGTGTTAAGTAGGCCACCAGGAACCTAGATTTTAAGTGTCTGCCTGCTTGTTTTTTGCACAGAATCTCACTCCCAGGACACCAGAGCTTTCAAGTGAGAAAGTGAGAGCTTGGCCTTCAAGGTATTTCTCCCAGCCTTCTCGCTCCTTTCTGAGCTCTACTTCCTGACACCAACTCACTGTCATATTTCGATGTCAGAGATTTCTTTTGGATATTAGGAATGAATGATTATGTTAATAAGTCAATAGAAGACACAGGGTGTATAAAATTATAGAATCTCGATAAAGTCTCCAAGTCACTTTACTCCAGACCCAATGCTATCCAGGCTCAATATCCCAAACAGAGACCAGGGCTACAAACCTCCCTTTTCCCATTGAAATGGTGACCCCAAGAGCCAGGGACATCCAGACAAATATACCAACCAACTCTCTGGGAAAAAAATACCTGTATGTATATGTACAAAAGTTAATTAGAAATTATATTAATATAAAGGATGCACAGTACATAATCTATAATAATACAGTATGCAACCATCCTTGTTGTAAATTCCTTATAGCCAATGAATTCTCACAGATGTTTGATTGATTTTTGCCATACTCTTTTATCTATCGCCAACCTCTGGCTGCTGTTGATGAGCAGTGAGTGTTGTTTAGACATGAATGTTCATTATTATTTTTATTTCAGTTAATAAGTAAGATGAAAGTTTAATCATGAAAGTGTATGTTGGACTCACTCATTCATCAATGATGTGAGCAACATTTTTGTTGACTCAGATAATCTTCTGAATACAAAAATAACATTTCCTCAATTGCTTGTGCTGTTCACCATGTATCGGCTACAGACATGGCACATTTTAAGCTTAATTTGCATTATTAGCATTGGATCCATCACTTCTTAAGTCTAGACAATCCACAAATCAATAAATCAAACTCTGATCTGTAATGTTGGCAGATTCCTGTTGTATAAATACTTTCAATGATGACCAATTTCAGTCTATAAACTAACTTCTGTGAGCACAAAGTTGGGAAAAGATCTATGCACCATGATACAGGATTTTCACCAGACCGATACAATAGACCTAAATAACCTCAAGAACTTAAATAATAGTAAAACGTAGCAAAATAGTTGGTGAGTGATAGATTTTTAATATATTGCTGTTGTTTTTACTATGATTTATTTAACTGTAATTTATATAATTTAATTTTTAATAATGGCTATATTTAAGAACCAGCTAGCAAAATTCTTGAGAATGTAACAATCAGCTGATGAACTGGCTCCAGCACACCACTGTCTAAAGTCTAATGTATTTTCTCTGGAAATTGGGTAAAAAATATATTCTTTCTTGATATAGTTCAGTAATGTATAAGTAAAGAGAAAGATGGAGAAAGGAAGTGGGAAGAGAAAGGGTTTAAGGAGAGGTTCAGTTTCAACAGAACAGATCTCTTCGTGCCAACAGTAACTATCAGTGCCAGCGCCAAACTCTTTGAAATTCCTGTCTGTACAGAAATCCATTCTAGGCCCAAAGTTTGCCTTTGCCCAGGTGTGGATAATATCTGAGCCTCCAGCTATGGCTGGGTATTCTCCTTTCCGGATAACCTACCTGAGGCGCTGGGTGAAAGACAGAGTGCCCGCAGGGAGAAGTGTGTGTTCTTCACACACTCTCATCCTTTCCCCATTCCCAGTGCTGAAAGCAGGGGCCAGGTTGTCTTCTAGAGATGCTCAGCTATTCCTTCCATGACTGTGCCTCTCTCTAGCCATATAACATAATGGAGGCATTCTGCTCCTCAAACTTCAGGGTCACCTGAACTTCATCCAGGTCCCCACTCAATTTCCCCCTGAAATTCCCCCACAGACATCCTTCCAACATCCCAACCATTTGAGTCTGTCTGACACTTTAGAGATGAACTGGATTGGGAAGGAAAAAAAGACTCAACAGACCAGCTGAATCTGTCCCTGTCCATTCCTCACTGTTAATCAGTTCACTCTGTAATTCAGTGTCCCCATGAGCTATGGCCAGATTAGAGATAGAAAAGACTTTGGGGGCCCCTAATTCAGATTCTAGAGGCAGGTGGGAAAACCCAAGCTCATTGAGCAGAACTGAATTGCTCAAGGTCAAGTGAAAAGGTAACAGTGGAGCCAGTATTAGCTGGTGTCCCAAATGGTCTCCGAGCCTTCTCGTGGAGCTGGTAGCAGGGCAGAGCTCTTCAGCTCTTCAGCATCAACAGATTAGGCATTTTTGGATTTTCTTCCTCCTTGACACTTCCATTTCCAAGGGGTCTGGGCCTGCTTCTGTTTGTAACATGCAATCATTTCCCCCCACCTGCACCTCATTAGACTCAGACTTCTCCAGTGGCACGAGCCGTGCTCTTGTCATGTCTGATGCAGTAGAAAGAGGAAGCAGGCCTGGGTTTCAATCCCAGCTTGGCCTGGCTATGCAGCTTGAGCCCCTTGCTTGTCTTCAGTCTCTGAGCCCCAGTTCCCATGAGTGTCAAGTGGGCGTCATCACACTCACCTTCAGGGTATTCGTAACCTTAGCTGAGTGACATATAACAGACTTCTAATCTGTATCTGCTTGGGAAGCACAAACAAAGGCAGCCTACCATGGAGCCCACATCCAGGACACACTGCAGAGCCTGGCACTGAAAAAGAGCTCAGGAAAAGGTACTGAGTGAATGACATGATTAAGTAATATGACACTTAATTAGGATCACCAAACCTTATCATTCCTTCACTCTCCCTAGTGTAACCATCTGTTTTTAACCCACACAATTCATCACGTGAACTACTACAGCCAACCCCGGCCTTGTTTTCCTGCCTTCGGCTTATTCTTTTTCCAATCTCTTTTACACACACAGCTAAGTTACTCTTTCTAAACTAGAGCTTAACATCAACGTCTGTGTCTAACATATCTCTGTGATCCCCAAAGATGTTCAGCGAAGCCCTGATTGATTAAATGCCAAAACCTTATTTGCAGTTGAAACAGGTGATAATGTATTTTTCATCTTCTCCTTTTTTCTGTCTCTCCATGTTCTTTCTATTATCATTTAAACATCACCTCCACCTTTAGTAAAAGTTCAGTGTCTTTATAATAACAATAACACTTGTGTTCTGACACCAAACTGAGCCTTGCAAATGGCTGACCTTGTTTAATGAGTATACAACCCTAGAAGGTAGCACTGGGGGAACTGATGTGTCTTCTAGCCATGTAAATACTCCTCACTGAGGTCCAACTAAGTGGTGGGCAGCAGTGGCAAATGCACACTTAGTGGCTATGTGGGGCCCTGGAAGTGTCCTCTAGAACATGGAGGGATGGGGCAGGGACGGACAAGAATTTCCCGTTTATGAATACCTACTTTATGGTTAAGTGGCTGTGAGCAGGAATGCTTACATGGGGTCTCCTCAGCATCTCAGTTTCCCATACATGTCTCAGCCATGAGTTTCTTGAGACAGGAGTGGTGAACATCTATCGTTATTTGACCCTAACACTATCCACATGGCTGAATTCATGCTATGCCACCCAAAGAACACAACTCAGGGCTTTACAAATGTGATAGAAATGAAATAAGCATTACTTCGTTCATTTTACAGATGAAAAACTGAGCCTGAGGTAAGTAAAATCACACAGCCAATATATGATTGCAGGTCTCTGGATATCTACTTGAGTCCTGTGTAGTTCTTTGAAATTGTTGGTCATAGACCCTTTTGAGGAACCAGTTGGAAAAATACATATAGCACACAACTTTAAACATGATTTCCTGGAACTCTTGAAACCACCTTTAAGTTCACAAATGTTTGTTTGGCTCACTTATTAAACAACAAATATTCAAATATTCATTGAATTTTTTATGTGCCAGGCATTATTCTAAGCACTAAAAATATGCTAGTGAAAAGTAGAATTTCTATATACTTAAAGAACTAACATCCTGCTGTTGGGAGGTGAGGGAGGAGAGAAAGACAGTAAACAGGTAAACAAATATATAAAGCATCAGCTGATGATAAGTGCTAGGAAGAAAAAATGAATCAGCATAAAAGGGATTCAGAGTTCCATGGAGGTGCTATTTCCATGGGATGTTTAAAGGAGTCTTCTCTGATAAAATGACATTTGACCAAAATTGGAAAAAAAAAAGAGGAAACAAATTATGTGCATATCTTGGATAAAAGAATTCCTAACGGAGGAAAAAAAAATAGCAAGTGCCAAGGTCCTGGGGTGGCTGGATGCTCAGTGCATTAGGAACAGTGAGGAGTCTAAGCAGGAAAGAGAGTGGTAGGAAACAGAGGTAGTGCATACAGTGTCTGGTTGGCCTTCACCCTAAGGTAGGAGGCCACTGTTTGGAGGAGAAACATGGGATGTCTTAAGTTTTATAAGCATCACCCTGTTCCTATATGGAATCAGGACCAAAGTGGAAGAAGGTACACCAGTTGGGGCCTGGCTGCAACAATCTAGGTGAGAAATGATGGTTTCTGCTAAGGATGGCAGGGGAATAATTGGTCTGGGGATGGAATGAAAAAAATACAGCTGATAAGAAGTGCTGATGGGGTATGAGAGAAAGAAAGGAGGACTCCCTGGTTAAAATGAGACAACTAGAACAGAATATGGCACAGGTAATCGGGATATTGCTTCAGGTATTAGGATATAAAAGATGGTGACTTCCTCCTGGCTAGCGCATTGTCTCTCCTTCCTGCCTTTGATGAAGCGAGCTTCATTTTCTAAGGAGTTGCTCTTATGAGTGGGACCCCCAACAAGGAGCTGAGGTCCAAAGTCCAACAACCTTGGTGGAAATTGATTTTGCCCACTATGGGAACTCGCAACCTCAATTAAAACCTCCTCACTGAAGCAGAAGAGCCAGTTAAGCAATGCTCAGATTCCTGATCCACAGAAATGGTAAGATAATAAATGTATTTCATTAAAAAAATAAAAATAGGAAAAAACCCTGCCTCAGAAGAATACAGCATTTGGAGACACAAGACCTGTCTGGAAGCTGATTATTAAAGATGATTCAATGAGTGTCTTTTCAATAGGAAATGCTGAAAGGTGAAGTACTGCAGAGAGGCAAATGGTGCCTCTGCTTGGTCTTCATTTGTCTCAACAAGCACTTCCTACTCTCCTGTTGCATTCCCAGTCCCTGCCCATGAAACAAACCATCATAGCAGAAAGAAAATGTCACCAGCTAGGTGCATCAAGATGGTGGTGGGTTGACAGAGCTTTAGCCTGTAAAAAATTGGAACCAATACTTGAACCTAAGGCTCCACAAGAACAAACATACCATAGCCTTGGCAAGGAACCTGGGCATATGCTGCTCATAAGATGCCCCTGCCAGCTTTGAGTGAGGGGCACTTGGACAACTCTTTCCCAAGGCCTCAATAGGGGGTCTTCAGTAAGATCCAAGAAGAGAGATCCCTTTTTCTCTCTGTGGGCCAGAGAGACATGCTGACCCACAAAGGAGTTTTGGAAAGAAGCAAGACTGTAAACCTCCTGAAAGTTCCATGAATTCTTGTTATATTCCAATTAAGTTCAGGGACAGTCAACTCCCTTTTAATGACCCATCCTTGTTTTGAAATACTTCTGAGGGTGGCCACCAAAAACTTTGAGGGTCAGAGCACAAAACCAGTGAAGGGTCGCTGAGCTGCTTCACAAGAATTCACAAAGCTCCTGTTCTTGCTGAGGGAGATGCTGGGCTGCAGTGGGGTCCTGAGGATGGAGGGGCTTGGGGGAGGTGTCACGGGCAGTCAGAAGGAAGTGCAGGCTAAAGGAGGGCAGGGTGGACTGTGGAAAATTGGTCCCCTGCGAGCTGTGAAAAATGGAGGAAGCTGAGGGGGACATGGACCTCCTCTCTTAGGGCAGAAACCCCTGGAATTCTGTCTATATGGCTTTGGGCCTTGCAGGTGGCTGTCTTCACTGCTTTTGTTTTCTAGTTTGTGCACTTGGGGAGGCAGATATGGTATTGAGGCTTTTTCTGGCATTCTGACAAGTCTTGGACTACTCCAGGAAGTCTAGTGTGCTCTGTCACTGCTTCTGGGTCCTTGAATATAGAAGAAATTAATAAATTCTTAGCATATCCCCCATCGGTGGTCAATTTGGTTCAGCAAGTCTTTTATGAGATTCCTACAGGAATCTTCTTCCTAGAGGAAGAAGGGAAGGAAGAGATTGTTCTCAGTCTTGGGAAGCAAGAAGTGGGGATGATGGAGAAGGTTGGGAGGTGCAGTCACAGAACACAGAAGGAGTCATCTCCCCTGCTCCTCCAGACCCGTTCTTGGCCCTTCCTCTCTCTGCTCTGTGCCCTGGGTGGGCTCTATACAGACTTCATTGACTCCCTTGCACTTGAGCTTCCAGTCGGGTTTGCCGGGAAGTCAGTAATCAGGAGGAGAAACCAGACTACTTGCCCCACCACAAGCACCTCCATCTCGGGGCTTCAAGTGGTCACAGCAGCCCCTCTCTTCACACTACAGTTCATTTTCCTGCACGTTCTGAGGCCTAGGGATGGTAATGGATTTTCAAGGTTAATAGTCCTTTATTGATTCTCTTCACCCCTGTTTACATTTAGGTCAACAGTACATTTACCTGTTTCCTGCTAGGATATAGTAGATTGCTGGCAACTATAGAGAAGAATGGTTGCTATAGAGATGGTCCTTCACTGCGAGTCAGGAGACCACACTCGTGGTCTCATAGTGCTGAATCACCTTTGGTTAATGACTTTGTTCCTCTAGTCCTCAGTTTCTTTGTCTGTGAAATGAGCGGGTCGGATCTTTCTTAGGTGAATTTTTCAAAGGAAGACCCTAAGGGTGGAAAGCCAGAGAAAGTTAAATTCTGCAGTACCATCTGCATACTCTGCTGCCAGCTCCCCAGGACATGGCTGGAGGAAAAGACAGAGAGAAGCCTTCAAATTGTAGGCAGTAAGTATCTTTGTTGTTCCCACCACCTAGCAATATAATGAGGCTGCTTTGTAAATTGACCAGGCAGTGGGAACTAGAGCAACTAACTTGCTCTACTCACCTGTCAGCTAATGAGCTTCCTTGTCTTGCCTTCTGCAGCTAGAGCCAAGTACTTCTGCCAACTGTCAGTAGAACCCATGTCTGATAACACCATGAGATATATTCTCTCTACCCAACTCTGCTTACTCTACTCAACTCTACTGTTCTCACTTCCTCTGGCCAGTCCCATGCCAGTGCCTTTGCTTGAGAGGTCTCTATCAGCTGGAGAACCTTCTATCCACCTCTCCTAAACTCCTAACCTCAATCTTTTCCAGTCTGCAAGGGTTGGCCCAATAACACCTCCTGCAGGAGACCTCGCTTCCCAATCTGTTCCAGCCTACCTGACTTCTCCCTCCTCCAAGGAACCGCGCCAGGCAGGTGGGTGCTAACTTGTTGCTGACCATTTAGCTGTCTCAGCATTGTCTTCTATATTCTTTGAGAATTCAGGCTTTGATTCTGCATTGTGCATTTTGTATTGTGCTAGGTGCATGATAGTATTTGATAAACTCTTTTTAGTTTATGTTTCAAGGAAATGTTTCCTTCATGTAGCACCTTGGCCTTCTCCTGATAACTGAAGTTTAGCCTGTCAAGCATCAAGCAAATATAGCAAGCCCTTTTTTTTTTTTAACTTTTTTATTAATTAAAAAACTTAACAAAAGAACATTAATATATCATTCCATTCTACATATACAATCAGTAATTCTTAATATTATCACATAGTTGCATATTCATCATTTCTTAGAACATTTGCATCGATTTAGAAAAAGAAATAAAGACATCAGAAAAAGAAATAAAACGATAATAGAGAAAAAAAGA
>PVIY010042547.1:0-20866 GCA_004026745.1 Myrmecophaga tridactyla | reverse complement strand
TAGGAAAATGTCTCACTTGGTTTGGAAACAGTTTAAGCTATCACTTTTAATGAAAGGTGGCCATTGACTTACTGGACACTACCTCTCAGCAGAGGTGATGAATTTTCTCAAAAATGATTCTTGCACCTGGTCACTACTACAACCCAGATGTGGGCTGTCCCTTCAGAATTATATTTCCTAATGGCAAGTTTGTACAATTCCTTATTTTAAAAAAAACAATGCTGATCTTAATGTTACCATGGGAAAAACGGTGGTGTTTTATTTGCTTTCTGAGTTAAACTGGTTTCCAAACCACAGATATTTCTATCAGTTGTGAGATATATTCCATCGGCCTTAAACTTAATACAGCTCTAGAACCAAGTAGCTTAGTTGTCTCTCAATAATAAGTCAAAGTGAATGTAGTTTTGTTAAATGAACACTTTCTATTTAAAGAACCCTTAAAAGTAGTTCTAGTTGGAATGAGGGTAATGTTTTAGTCGTATGTCTTAAATTGAGGAGGTTGTATTGAATTATACTCTTATAAGCATATTCAAATTACCCATCTATCAATTACAAAATATTATGAGAATATTTGATCCTTGGATACAGAAAAGTGACTTCTTTACTTAGAAAAATAATTTTCTAAGTGACACGTAGATAATTCAGATTTCATCAGCTTCTATCTGTTACATAATAGAAATCGGTGTCTATATTTGCAAATAGAGTTCTAAACTAGAAAAAATATATATGAAAGTAGTTTTTCCTTCAAAAGGAATGCATATTAGAAAGCTCCTTGCTTGGGTTCTTTGGAAAAACGTCCCCTCTCCAGTCTTTTACCTTTTGTGTGTAATCATAGCTTCTCTACTATTAATGCCTTCTCAGATAATACCATCTGTTTCCTCTTCTTTTGCTTGAAATTAGCATTGATGAACATTTTACCAGGCAGAATGTACTATAGAGTTAAACCACAGACAAAACTTTATAAGGTCTAACTGGAGGCAGTGAGTGATTACTAAACTGATTTAGGTACTGGGTGATAGCTACAAGTAATGATGCTCATTGCAGAAGAAATGGATTCTGGCATATTTAATTTACTCATATAATTATAATAAGAGTGATACTGCTGGGAATATTATAATATATAAGAACTAAAAATATATTGTTATGAAACCACAATGATAAATATGTGTGTTTGTGAAATAATTACTCTCAGCATGATTAATAACTTGAGTTTGAATATTAATTTATGTTCATTTCTGACAGACAAGTTATAGCAGGTGCCTTAGTTTCCCAGGGCTGCTATACCAAATGACACAGACTTCTCAGCTTAAACAACAGGCATTTTATTGTCTCAGTTTTGGAGGCTAGAAGTCTAAAATCAAGGCATTGGCCAAATCAAGCTTCCTTCTAAGTCTGTTGTGTTGTGGTGGCTTGCCGACAATCCCTGAGTCAATCTCTGCTTCCATCATAGCCATGCATCTCCTCCTGTCTCCTGCTATACACCTACCCTGTGTCCAGATTTCCTTGGAGCATAAGGACTCCAGTCATATCGAATCAAAGCCCACTCTGATTCAATTTGGCCTCATCCTAACAGGATCTTCGAAGTTCCTACTTACAAATGAGTTTACAACCACAAGACTGCAGTTAGGATTCTAACATGTCTTTGTGAAGGACAAGATTCAATCCAAAAGGAGGTATCGAAAGAAGAAGAGAAAAGCTATGATAGAAAACTTAAAATTAGTGAATTTGTATTTTTTTAATGCACTGCAAATTGTGATTAATCTTCTGTTAATTGGTGTTTTCTGCCTTAAGAATTGATTTCTAACTGGATGAGTTTTTTTTTTTTTGGTAGAGTAGAATCATGAGTATATGAGATGGTACACTTTGAAATTCATCCCCGACTTCAGGTTTTGTAAACCCCCTTAGCCTCCAGAATTTCTTATAATAAACTTTCATACAGTGAAAGTACTTTTTTATTAATGTGCTTATAGTTCTTATTTGAGTTATTTAAAGGTTCATGCTACAATTTAGATAAAATTTTAGTGATTTGTCATTCTTAGAGATAGAAGAACTTAATGATTGAGATATTTCTTACTTAGATATAAATCTCATCTTTTATCAACTGGGTGTCTTACACACTTTTCAACTATCCAAGCATAGACAAGTCATTTCATGGTTCTTTCCCTTAGTTTCCTCACCTATAAATGGGGGTTAGTAATAGTAGCTGCCTTATTTGATAACTTTTGTATTGAATGTGCTAATGTCTATAGAATACTTAAAGGAGTTCCTGACACAAAGTAATTATTCAATAAACATTAGTTCTTATTATTAGCTATTTTATTTATCTTTATAATATAATGTGTGCCACACACTAAGTGGTTAATACATTTCTGGTATTAATAAATGGGTGAATGAATGGATGGAGGGATGAAAGTGAACCATAAGAACAGTACTTGTTATTAAAGCTCAAATATTTTATAATGGAATATTGATCATCTAGTTCTATACACATTTTATTTTAAAGATCTACTAAATACATTTAGAATTGAAAGTCCCGGTGTACAACTAATTCTGACTGATTAAATTGATTAAATTTTGCTCCAGGGTTACAAAGTCTTACAATAAATACTTCAAATAAATACTCCAATAAATACTTCAAGCAAAATCCCAGGAATACTTTGTATCAAAAGAAAACAATTTGAAAACTAGCAGCCTGGCTTAATAACAACTATTAAAAATATTTAATCATTATTAAATTGAGTGAAAGGATGAGGCCCAGAGCTCTTCCACTATTTGATTTATTTGAAGATGCAGCTAGAAATCTAATAAAAAAAAGCTTACCTTTTTAATCAGTGGGTTCTCTCTGTTGTCTTTTGGTTTAATGAATATTTTTACACATGATATTTTGGCTATATTTAGAAACATGTTTGAAACATCTCTGATACTGACCTTTGTGGCAAATCTATAGCAGTGCTATTCATACAATACAATGTTCCAAAAGGAAGCAAGCACTAAACACAGTGGTAAGACAGACCTTGGTTAGACATAATCCATCATTACACAATGGTGCTGACCTGAATTTCATTCATTTAAAGAGGCTGCTCTGTAATCTCAGTGAAGCTTTTTAAAATTGTATACAAGATAATGCAAAAGCTAATATTTGCATTTTAATTAAATGCATGATCACAAACTAAATTGTGCCCAGACTGAGAATGAATGTAATATAACATGAGGTTACAGCTCACCTATGCCCTACCTGATTGCAATCCTTTTGCTTGAGAGACTAAAAATAACCTACAAATAAAAATGTTTGCCCATATCAATAACACAATGGAAAATATTTTCTTCACAAATTACTGCTCTTTTTATACTACTAGAACGTACTTCAGAGATGCTATAGAGACATCTTGTAAAACATATTGCTCCCCAGTATAGCGGTTTAACAAGAATGCAAGGCATATGATATCATGCTGAAAGTGACTGCACTGGGCCTTCTCAGGGTTGCAAGCAGCAAATTTCCATATCTTTTTAATCACTGGCCTTCAAGCAGAGTCACTACAGGTGGAGAAGTCACAGGCAATGGTGTATGGTCCTCACCTCATTTACTCAGCAAATGCTATACCCAGAGAACAATAACATCAGCCAGCAGGGATGACAATTTAAATCTACAAAACAAATGGGGATCCTAAGGCTTTCATTCACTCTGTTTCAGAGTGCCTTAGATCACATCTTCCATCCCACAGTGCACATATGAGCAATGAAAAAAAAAAAGGAACCAGGAAGAAAACTGACAGCTGCAGTTAGATTTCCACCTCCCTTTTAAGAATTAGTTAGGGGTATGGGTTAATGAAAGGAAAGGTAGGGAACTAAAAGTCTTTCTTTCTGCCTGCCCTCTACCCCAACTTCTGTCTACCACAAATCCTTCAGGCCCAGGTTTAAAGTTTACTCTACTAGGTAAGCATCGTCTGCCAACTTCAAGTTAGTTAATTTCTTCCTGTCCTCACTCCTACTCTACCATTTTCAGTTTTTGCTACTATCAAAACTGAAATTAAATAGCTGTATGTAATTAATTGTTAAATGACGGTTTTCCTCAATAAACTACCAGCTCTGTGACAGCAGTGACACTTTCTGATGTTTTACTCTTACTATCCCAGCACTTATGAGAATGTCTCACACACGGTAGGTGGGCAATAGGCTTTCATGGGATACATGAATGAATGAACCAACTTGTTTATGTCCTACTCAAAAAGGTCCTAATTTTACCCAAGTTACAATGGACACCAAAAAAAAAAAAAAAATACACTGAAACTTCTTTTATCCTCAATCATTTTGTTTGTAACTATAGTAGTTCAGGTATTCATGGAAGGAAATTTTCATTGTGTTAAACTGCTATAAAATTATGTAATTGAAATATAATTTGTTATAAATTGGAAACTTCAAAATATGGTCCATGATTTTCTTTCCCAAAACAGTGCTAGTGAGGTGCTAAATGTGGATGAGAATTTAATTATTTGCTCATTGAACCATTTTAATCATACTCCAGGGATTTCACATTCTAAAAATATTGAGAATCAATGATGATATAGAAAAATGGATGCCTATTCCAATGAGTTTGGAATGTCTAAAATAACCTTGGCTTTGACCTTATGCCTATCTGGTGTTTGATAACATTCTCAACCTCTTGGATTTTTCTCTTGTCAAGACCTTCATTTCTCTTATTCCATTTAAATAACTTATCTTCATCAGCTTCACAATCAGGTAATTTTATAAATTTATGCTGAAATTTTCCTGCAAATAATTTAGCACTGTTATAGTCATCTTTCCAGGAACAGTGATAAAACCCACATACCTATTTTAATATCTTCAGGGTTCATTTTTAAGATAGAAAGAAATGAGTGAATGTATCAATGTAATATCATATTATTGCTTTCTTCATGATATTCCAGGAGTAATTTAAAGTAATCCCATTTATATTGGTTAAAAAAATAAATAAATAAACCCAGAAGGCCACAGACATCTAGAACAATGAAATAGAATTGAGCATTCAGAAGTAAACCCTCACATCTGTGACCAATTTACCAGGTGCCAAGTCCATTCAAGAGGAAAAGATTAGTCTCTTCAACAAATGCTGCTGGTAAAACTGGATCTGTACCTGTAAAGGATGAAAATAGACCCCTACCTCACACCGTATACAAAAAATGAACTCATAATGGATCAATGGCCTAATATAAGAGTTAAAACCATAAAACTATTAGAAGGAAACATAGAAAAATATCTTTATGACCTTGTATTAGGCAATGGAATCACACTTTGCACCAGAAGCCAGGGTAACAAAAGAAAAGATAGATAAATTTTGTGCATCAAAGGTTACTATGAAGAAAATGAAAAGACAACCTATAGGATAGGAAAAGATATTTGGAAAGCACATATCTGTAAGAGTTTAATATCCAGAATAATATGATGAACACCTACAAACAAACAACAAAAAAAGACAAAAATCTCAATTTAAAGATGGGCAAAGGACTTGAATAAATAGTACTTCAAAGAAGATAAACAAATGACCAACAGGCAAATGAAATGATGCTCAACATCTAAACCATTAGCAAAATGCATATCAAAATCACAATGACATACTACTTCACACCCCCTAGAATGCCTATGATTTAAAACACAATAAACAAACAAAAAGCAGAAAATATTAAGTGTGATGAGGGTGCAGAGAAATAGGAACTGTCATACACTCTTGGCGGGAGTGTAAAATACTGTAGTCTCTCTGAAAAACAGTTTGTTAATTTCTCAGAATGTTAAACATAGAACTACTAAATAACCTGGCAATTCCACTCTTAGATATATACCCAAAATAATTGAAAGTAGGGACTCAAACAGATACATACCAACATTCATAGCAGCATTATTCACAGTATCCAAAAGGTGGAAGAAAACCCAAATGTCCATCAACCAATGAATGGATAAACAAAATATAGTATATACATGGGATAAAATATGATTCATCCATAAAAAGTAATGAAATTCTGATTTATGCTTCAACATAGACAAACCATGAAGACATCATATCAAGTGAAATAAGTTATGCACAAAAGCATAAATATTGTATGATTTCTCTCACATGAAATGCTTAGAATAAGAAAATTCACAGACACTAAGCAGACTAGTGTTTAATGGGTAGGAGAAGGGGGGAAAAGGAAGTTATTGTTAAATAAGCATGTTTTTTTAGGAGATAATGGAAATAGTGGTAAAAGTTACAGAGTATTATCAATGTAATTAATCTCAAGGAGTTTCCCACTTTAAGTGGTTAAAATGATTTTTGTTCTGTATATTTTATTGCAATTAAAAATAATTTTAAATGAATGCAAAATTAAAAAAATGTGAGAAAGAGAATGAACCTTAAAACAAAATGTCATTTGGATACTTTAAGCATAAATATGCACATACAAACACATACACACACGCTATTAACAGTTTATGGATGATAGATGAAAGGAGTATATAGTTTAGAGTCCAGAATGGATACCTATGCAGGAAAAGCAATGGGACTGGGATATGGAAAAAAGAAGGTGGAGGGGAACAAAATTAAACATTGGAAGGGCTTTGAAAGGCCAGTGGTGATATTTTCATTGATGTCTTCTAGATAGATGGCTAGGAGAATGTCAGGCACATAATAGGCACTCAATAAAGATGACTAACTAATGATTATTATCAAATAAGTCCAGTGTTTTGAAGATCATACAAAAGAAAAATTCAATACTTACACTTTGCTTTTCCTCATTTCACTTGTGTTATTAATGCAATGCATTATAACACAAATTAACCCACATAACATGAATTGGAGGGGTTATCTAATCTAATCTAATCTGTTGATTTTTGTGCTGTAGCAATTGCTTTAATTATTCAGGCTTATGATATCTTGTCTCTAATTCTCATTGATTCTAAATATTTTTCAGTGGATTCTCTTGGGCTTTCTTGGTGTATAATCACGTTGTCTACCAATAATGAAAACTTTGTCTCTTCATAATCATTCCATGTCTTGTTTCATTGTCAGAATATTAATGGTGATAGTAGGTTTAGTAGGGTTTCTTTTTGGTTGTTCATGATTTAATTTTCACTAGTTTTTTACAACCTAATTATAATATTGGTTTGGACTTTAGATAGATCGTCAAAGAAATACCTTATTCCTAAATATCTGATGATTTTTTAAAACTAGAAACTTGTTCCATTTTTTTTTCAGTCCCTTCGTACAGCCTAATATTACCTTTCTGAGGAAACACATGTTCATAATTTTAAAATCTCACAATGAGGGAAATGGGGATTTTCACATAGAAAAATAAAGTCTCTTTCCAAACTTATGGCTCATGCTAAATATGATCTTTAGGCAACTAAAATGAATGAAATTAAAGGGACTATATACACACAGGGCTAACAAATACTTTAAAATTCCTTCTTTTTTGTTAGAAAGTCCAATGTAATGATTCCAGATCCACATCACAACGTTGGAGTGAAATTTTAGCATTTCAAAATTCTAGCTGGGAAACATACATCAACCACAAATTTCCTCTTTAACTCCTGGTTCTAAGAAAACATAAACAAATGATCACCAAGTGTATAGCTGACAATGGACTTAACTTGGTACAAATGAAGCCTTCGCATGCTTTGAAGAAAACATTTTCTAAAACCTTACCCCAGGTTGGATCCAGCACAATGGGCATTCTTAGTAGGAAAAACCACAAAGATCAATTATTTACTATATGCTTAGAAACTAAATTTACTTAATTCCAAAACTGGATGATTCATTCAATGTTAAAGATTAAATTAGTTAACTGAATACTTTTCGTTATTAAACTAGTTGTGATCTTTTGACACGGGTTAATTATCAACACAACTACCTCTTTGCCGCAGAGGTCAATTTGCTGCTTCTATTCATGTTTCTTTGTAAAAAGAATAGGAAAGAAATGGTTCTTAACAAAAACAAATTGATGACATCCTGGTTGATTTAAAACCTGTCACCAAGTAAAGAGCAAATTTCAGGATTATTTTGTGGTCTTATGCTTTGTCAGATGGATGGATTTCTAGAGAGATTTTATTTTTAATAGAATAATTGGAGAAACATCTACCATTCACAACCTTTATCATTTTGGATTTGCCTTAATTAATAACTGATTTTTTTTGCATGGGCAGGCACTGGGAATCGAACCCCGGTCTCCAGCATGGCAGGAGAGAATTCTGCTACTAAGCCACTGTTACACTGCCCTGCCTTAATTTATTTTTTAACTAAAATCCTCCCATTTTATTTCTATTATATGATCATGTCTTGGATAATATAATATTCTATATTATAATATGTATACATTATATTCATATATATATTAACTTTATCTTCAAATTATGTATATGTGTGCATGCATGTGTGAAAAATTAGTCCTCAAAATTCTCACTCTAGTCACAGTTCAGTAGGCAAAGGAAAAATAGTTTAACTAGTAAACTACTAAAAGTCATATAAACTATAGCTTCCCTCCAGTCCCCAAGTATTACCCAGAGTAATGAAAAGTTCTTGAAGCATGCACAGTTATTCTTATTTGACGAGTCTGAAATTATTATTATTATTTTGCCTTAAAATCAAAAGAATCCTACAGATACTGATATTAAACATACTGATGGGAATTATGATCACTTGTCAGAAAAAGATACAACTCCTTTGGGCACTATTAGAAGTTGGAAGCATTCCCATAAAATATTAACTACTCACAATAAAATCCTTTCACAAGGAGTGAGAGGTTAGTAGAAAGAATTTGAAGACTTCAGACAATGAATTCTGATTTAAGCAGTTGACTTGAAGATTCCCTTGTTCTAATTGTTTTCACCCTTCAGACAGGTGAATAAAAAGCGTGTAAGTCATTAGCATATATTCATTTGCCAAATGTTTGAAAGAAATTTTTAAAATGGGAAAGTGAAAAAAGGAATAATGAATATTAAATTGGCTTTATGAAGTTTGGCAGGAATGGATTAGATGAAAGGGTATCTGTAATTCCTGTAACAGCAAGAGGTGAATCCCTTTGTGACCTACGCATCTGCAACACTTCTCTCCATTTCACAAATGCAGTTTGTGGATCCTTCATAACTATCTCTCATTCGGCTACATACTAAGGTAAAGTGTGTTCAGGAATAGTCATATTAGGCATTCTTTTGAAGCTATTCGTCTAATAAGAAGTTTAATAACTATGTGAAAACTTGCTAGTTTGAAAAATCAAAACTCTAGTTGAAATGCAATCCATTAGTGATGCAAAAATAAAATTAGATCTCCCAGGAAATATGCATATGAAATAATACAATAAAAACATCACATTTGAGTACCTTACTTAGACATCTTGAAAGACAGTAAATTAGTTCCACTTGGGGTAGGAGTTTGTTATTGTTTTTGTTTTCGAATTAAGTCCCAAACACTAACCATAAGGAGTTGACCAAAATACTCTTTGACATATATGGACAGGTCAGTTCAGGTATTGCGACATAACAATAGACGAATCTATTTCTAAAGCCACTTATTCCCACAAATTAATTCTAACACATGCTAGATTTTCCTGATAGCAATCCCCACCAAGAGAATGGAGGCTGGAATTTTGGGTAGATTTTTCTGAATGTGATAAAGACCAAAATGTTCATTTTTAAAGCAGTGGTCCTAAAACACATTTTGCCTCCAGCCCCAACATGCTTGAGAGATTATCCACAATCCTATTAAGTGAGGTGGAAAGGCTTTCCTAATTATAGTTTTCACCTACCCACCAGACAAAAATCAATCAATCAATCTCACTTTTAAAGCTGGGACATGGAAAACATAGTTATGGCAAATAAAGAGGCTAACAGTGTGCTAAGTTACACTTGATTTGCATGCACTTAAACTTCAAAATCGAATAAAAGTGTGTAATTTATATTAGATAAGTTCTCATATTGTCATAAAGATATGATTTCCTTGTTAATATAAAATACTTATCTGTACATCCTGATGTCTGGAAAGCTATAAACTTGGTGGCCCTTCAGATGATTATTATTTAAATGTATATTCAATATTTATTTGCTATTTGGGGGATAAATTGACTTTTCTAATAGTAAAAATTACATACTTGAATATATACTCAGTTTTAAAAATATATACTGATAGAAAGCAGGCAAATTGTTAGAATAGGTAAGAAAATTCTGAAATATAAGTAGTAATTTTGTGTCTGACAATATAATACAATAAAAACATAATATAAATTTTTATAAAATATTAAAATATAATAATTTTAAGAAAAGACAAGTAGGCCAATGAAACCAAGTAGATGTGAGAGGAGGCTCAAATACATATATGAAAATTTAGTATATAATAAAGGGGTAATTCAAATCCTATAATAAAATTCAGATTATTCCACAATGAGTATTGGTTTTATCTGGCTAGTCATTCAAAACAAAACAAAACAAATAAAGCTGAGCTCTGCCTTTATTCTAAAATAAATTTCAAATGGGTCAAATTTTTTAATAAAAATAAAAATATTCAAAGACAAGTCCATAATATTTTATAGTTTTGGGGCGGGGAGAGAAGGACACTTTAATAAAAATAAAGAAGCAAGAAAAAATCTAGAGGACAGAGAAAATTATGAATACACCATATAGTGGGGCACACTATATATTTGTTTAACACTAGATGAATTTACTATTTTAATTCCAATTGTAGTAGTATGGAGGTATTCTATTAAGGAGTGCTTAAGTAAGGGAGATAAGAATAAAAATAAAACAATAATTGTGGGCTGCTTCCCATGGAAACAATGTTCATAATGAATATATGCTTTTATATATTATAGCAATATTAATATCTCTGATGATTGTTGGTTCTGATGATTGTTACTCCAAAGTGTAAACAGAATGTAAAAATAAACTCAGTTTCTAACAAGCTGTTTCATTTCTTTGGATCATGGTAATAAGGATTTTGAATGTTGAATGAGGATTATATATTGTAATAGCTGGCATATTTGGATTGTAATAACTCTGCAAACAGCATGTTTTTTAATACATACCTGACTTACATTATCACTTATCAAGGTCTAATGGTTATGAAGTATCAGGCAGCATAAAAAAAGATTGCACCTTAAATGTTAAATACTCAGTTTCAATTGTATCTGTTCTGTTTAGGTTAATGTTTTGTCAAGTTGTATAAATGAATGTTTTGTATATTCTCAAGTACTCTACAAAGAAACATTATTACTACCTGTGTTATTAGTGGAAAAATTAAAGTGTGCATGTATGCTGCAAAGTCTCAGTGCAGTCACCAGGGCCAGAAAAAAAAAAAAATACCTCTTAAACCTACTATCAGTACAATATGAGTTCACTATAATTGAGTATCCATGGGCTACATATTTAGGTTTAAATCTGTCTTCTCTGAAAAATTAGAGTTACAATCTTGTCAAATAAACTGCCAAAATTTAATGAGGAAATACTATAAAATGGCCTCTCTAACCATGTAAATATGGAAGTTTAATACTAAACACAAATAGAACATTAGTTAACACATATAGGATATGCTCTCCTGAGAAAGCATTTGGAGTATATATATGTCATACTGGTGTGATTTGAGACAGATATATATTCCAATTCTCAAATACATAGAGCAGCACATGTTTGCAGAAGTTAAGACAGCTACTATGATTACCCTAATTTAAAAATTTCCAGGTTATTTATAGGGTATTATGAGGAAGTGAAATTCATTATCCTGAAAAGCATGCAACAAACCATTAAACACAGCAATAAAATCAATTGGCACAAAAAGAAAATGCAATTATGTTACATTCATGAAACCCTTCTGTGAACTAATTTCCAAATATCAATCATGACTGATATTCATCATATAAACATTGAAGAAGCACTTACATTTTTAAAATGCACCAACTAGTTTCCACTATCTCACAAAGAGGAAAATATTAAATTAGAACATCCTCATAATTGTAGCTGGTTGACTCTAATCATCCAAATCTCGGAGCTCAATTTTGTATAACAAAAGCCAAGGAAAAAAAAGCAGTTGCCATTTCATCAGAAAAGGGTATTTTATCATCTCTTTAAAATGTGATGATTTATTCCTAATTAACAACTGATGAAGCAGCATTTCAAAATTTTCCTAACACCACACACTAACTCCTAAGTAATCAACACATTAGATGAAATTAAAAGTAAGCATAACCTAAAGTGTTGATGATTTACACCTGCATTACACATCTGTTGACTTTGAATTTGAAGGAAAGGTAAAGCCATCCATTGCCCATCATTTTGGGATGCTGAGAAAAATGTAATTCTTTTAATCCTAAGATTTAAAAAAATATAGATTTCATAAGGCTTATGAATGGGAAAATCAATATAGAAAGACCTAAAAGCAGAAAAATTAGTAAAAACAAACACCTTGAAATGTATTGCATATGAAGAACAATCACATTGTTAATAAAATATGGACTTCTTTTTCTCTAGACAACAGTTTTTAAGAATTAGCATTTGAAATATACTATATAGACCTGTTATTTTCTTTCTTTAAATCTGTTCCAGGTTCTTCTGAATAACAGAGATTAAAAAAGAAAAAACAGCTACAAAATGGGCCCAGATATTTACAATTGTTGGTGAAGACAGACGTCATCAAGAAGGACATACAAAAATTTATGTAAATATAAAGCAATGTAAGTCACATAACTGATAGGGGTAAAGTCCAACTATGCAGAGGAAGAACAAAATAGCCTAACTTTTTGCTTTTCCTTCTAGCAAAGGAAAAGGGAATTATATATGTGTGGGTGGGGTGTGTGCAGGGGAGAATGGCCAAATCCACCTTTTGACAAGCTACTTCAAATCCCAAAGAATATTCATGAAAAAAAGGGCCACAAGAGGTATGTTGCCTGCCTTTACAAAACAGGGTGCTGCCAACGATGACTCAGGCATACACTAGGGTTTGCAGTTCATTAAGAATTCAAATTTTGTTGGAAACCGATGTAATATATTTTAGTTTTTGCTGATTATAAACAAAACTGTCTTTTAAGGAGGGTGACTCTTCTTGCAAAGCACATTCATGGGATAAGATGTTCAAATTTGCAAAATGAACTTGAGGAAAGATGACCCGTTTGGGATAATTGAAGGGGAAGAGTTGGGGACTCTGAAATGCAATTCCACAGTGGGATTATAGTTGAGGCCAGTTGAGAGGAAAGGTAAGGGATTAGAGAAGAGGGAAAATGGTGTTGTGTTTCCAAACATCGCCAATAAAATCTGCTAAGCCCATGAATGCTTTGTGCGAATGATTTTCTGTGTTGGAAATTTTAAAAAGAGTTCGATGGCCAATCACACAATTTGTGGTGGGGGACTGAAGAAACATTCCAAAAAGTTGAACCCCAATAGGCAGAGGAAGACAAAAAGCAAACCTATGCTACCATCTCCATCCTCTACCTAGGAATGATAGAGGCTGTTAGAGGTTTTATGGCTTACCCTGACCATAGAATTGAAGAGTTCAGGGCAAAATCACATATATTTCAAGAATCAGGGAGATCCCTTCTCCTCCCTGCCAAAAAAAGAAATAAGAACGGATGCCTGGGTTTTAAGCGAACATTAGTTTGTAAATCATATTTTGCCATAGAATAGTACTTACTCTATACTTGCTGAATTAATGACTAAAAGGAAGTACAGAAAAATATTGCATTTATAACAATGGGTGAGATTAAGGATCCTCCTGTGTTAATTTCTTCACGATGAAAATAAAAAAAACTACTAATGATAATCCTACTTTATAACCTAAAATAAAATGAGTTTAAACAAAATAAGATATCAATATTAATAGCATAAAACACCTAGGTGTTTTAACTGAAGGTGTTATGTAAATGTAAAGACAATTATCTAAAGTACTTCCTTTCTCGTTTGAAAGAAAATTTGTTTAAACTATGTAGAAGCAAATACCGTATATGAAAAATGTCTTCTGGTGATAAATGTTTTTCATTTTCTGCATTCCATTTGGTGTGTTTACAAATATATACCAAAGTTCCTTAGATATTGGCAAAAGAAAAGGCTCGTCTATCCAAAAATCTTCCATTTATGTAAAATGCACAAATTGTTACTCAGAAAAAAAAATTTTACTTTAGCAATTTCATAGTCTAAGAGTTTCCAAGAATCTTATAGCTGAAAGGGCTCTCAAGGGATCTTCTGACCCAGCATTAAGGTAAGAGATTTTCTAAACTGTTCTTGACAGTAGGAAGCCCATTTCTTCCAAATTTGTGCTTCTATAGACATGGAGAACTATCCTCCAGCATTTCCACCTAGCAACCATTAAAGTGTTTGGAAGCAGTGAATAGATCACTCCTCAGCTGCTACTTTTCAAAGGTAAACTCAAATTCTTTAGACCTTTCCTCATATAACCAAGTCGTCCTGGTTTTTACTATTTTAGTTATTATTCTCTGGAGTACTGAGATTTCTTTGCTTACAATTTTTTTTTTAATGCAAAAACCCTGATCATAAAACACAGAAAAAAAAGGGCAAGGTGATATAAATTAGAAAAGAGAGAGTCTAGCTTATTATTACATGAGTTTACTTCCTTTCACAATAGTATTATAATGTGGACTTACATGCATCATGAGTCCTAGGGGAAAATCAGATCTTCCTCCCCATTTTGGCTACCTCCTGTTAGTTCTTGCTAAAACCAGCATTTGGTTCAAGTTTAAATGTATACTGTATTGATTTTTATTAATGGTATTTCAAATCTTATATAATGTGGGAAGAGTTCAAAGCCAGTGGTCTTGCTTTGAATCTCTGTTAGTGATGAGACCAGGACAACAATTTCCCCAATTATAAACTAGGGAATTTATTTTCTGTACAACCCTTGATTATTTGTGGGACTGTCTTAGAAATTATATCTAAACTACCTATCATAAGGCAAGTTACTTAATAGTCATTTGATTAGAGTTGTTTTCCCCCCATCTATCCTAAATTGCTGCTTTCTGCTGTGGATGCTGCCTGATAACTTGAGCTAGAGATGTGAAAGTCAGTCTTCATTTCTTCTTTCTCAGTTTCCACTTCCAGTTACTTTCCTTCTCACTCTTCCCCACCACAATATTTAAAGTCCTCATTATCACAGGATTAGAATAGAGCAGGGGCCTCCTATCTAGTTTTCTTTCTTCCATTCTCTTCCTTCTCCATTTTCAGAAATGCAAACATCAAGTCACTTTCACATTTTAGAAACAAAATAAAACAAAAACCAGAAAATTTTTAAAATGATATTTTTATTGAGAAACCTCCACACACATACATTCATTACATGGTGTACAATAAGTGCCTGATAGTATCACATAGTTGTGTATTTATCACCACAATCATTTTTTGTTTGTTTATTTTTTCACATGGGCAGGTACCGGGAACTGAACCCGGCTCTCCGGCATGGCAGGCCAGAACTCTGCCACTGCACCACCATTACCTGCCCCACATGATCATTTTTTAGAACATTTGTATCACTCCAGAAAGAGAAACAAAAAGAAAAAAGAAAAAAATCATACATACCATACACCTTAACCCTCCTCTCATTGACCGCTAGTATTTCCATCTCCTCAATTTATTTTACCTGTTGTCCCCCCCATTATTTATTTATTTATTTATTTATTTATTTATTTTTATCCATATTTTTTTACTCATCTGTCCACCCCTTGGATAAAAGGAGCATCAGACACAAGGCTTTCACAATCACACAATAACACTGTAAACATTATATCTTTATACAATCGTCTTCAAGAATCGAGGCTACTGGAACACAGCTTAACAGTTTCAGGTACTTCCCTCCGGTCACTCCAATATACCATAAACTAAAATGGAATATCTATATAATGCCTAAGGTTATGCCGGATAACCTCTCAACTCTGTTTATAATCTCTCAGCCATTGAAATCTATTTTTTCTCATTTCTCTCTTCCCCCTTTTGGTCAGAAGGCTTTCTCAATCCCATGATGCTGGGTCCCAGCTCATTCCAGGATTTCTGTCCCATGTTGCCAGGGAGATTTACACCCCCGGGAGTGTGGCTTAGAGAGAGACGCCACAACTGAGCAACAAAAGAGGTTCTCTGGGCGGGTGAGTGGAGGGTGACTCTTAGGCCTAAATAAAACCTAAAATTGTTATTTTCTATCAAGTGAAGTGCAAGTTCCTCAACAGTGTGCAAGACTTTCCTGGTCTAGCCCCTGCCTACTTCTCCAGACAGATGGCACTTTGCCCTTTATGCTTCCATGCTAGAATGGTCTCCACCTGCTGCAATGTATCTCTTAAAGCCTAGTTTAAGTGTCACCTTAATCCTTTTCCCTATCACAAATGATAATAAACCATTTCCCATTTTGTACTATTTGTATTATTATATATATTAAATCATTGTTTTCAAGTAGATCTTCCCTACTATACTTGGCTCTCTTGAATGAAAATCTAGATTTTTATCATGTTTTTATTACCTAGAATAATACATGGCCCACAAAAATAAATAAAATAAAATAAATTTATTTAATTTATTTGAATTTTGAGCAAGGTATCAGTTTAATATCTAATTACTAAGAAGATATCACATAAGTATATAACTTAACTCAAACTCTTCCTCCAACTTTGGTCTTTATCATTTCACAGTATCTTACACTTAAGATAATCTAGAAAAAAAATCTGCATCATATTTGTCAAGTTTCAGTCACTCAGATCACAAGCAATTTCCTTTGCGTAGTTTTTCTTAATTGCCACTTACTCTTACTGTCATGTAGGAATAACCAATTTTTTTTGGTATTTACATAGTACTTTCTATGGATCTCCATCTTAGAGATTCTTGTATTTATTGCATCTATTTATTTATACATTTAGTTCTTTATATTATAAATACCTTAAGATTACAGACTACTTATTTGCTTCTTCAATGAGTAGGATCCTGCCTGAAAGAGGTCATTAAAAATATTTATCAAATGAATGAATTTGCATTTTTAAAATTTTGAAGTATCTATTTTTGCATGTATTACCCTTTTAAAAATGTTTTATTGTAAAATATTTACACATGAGTATATAAAGCATATTTATTTAAAGAAAAATAAGGCAAACACCCTCAGAATCACTGAGATTGACATATGGAGCATGTCAGATAGATAGATTGATTCACATATTAACATAGTAATATAGCGCCATATGCAACTATAGAAGCCAATATATCTATAGACACAAACTTAAGGATTTTATATATTTCTTCTTTCTCAGAGATCTCACTCATAGGAGTACTGTTATTAGTTTTTATTTGGATTTGGCTTGGTTCACTATCCAGTAATAATAATAATCATGACAAATACATAGTGAGTTCCCAGCACTTAATAAATCATACTCCAGTAAATACGCCTGGCACTGTACTATGTGCTTATATACTGCTGAGACTGGAAGAGGTTAAGGAATTTTCTCAAGATAACACCACTATAAGTTATGAAGATAATTATTCTTATCAAAATAACTGGACAATTTTTATTCTTATCAAAATTAAAAGGAGAAACAGCCAGAGGGGAGTAGGCAAAAGCAGACCAGGGATGAGACAGAGGAGACAAAGAGGAAGAGGAAGAGAGAAAATCAAAAAAAGCCCTAACTTTTCTAGGAGGGCAGTCAGTTATTCGAGGTTGCTGACTCTTCCCCCCTCTTCTATAATTAGGGCCAATTTAAATCCATCTTACAACAATTTATGTCTTACTTTTTTTGCTTTTCAAACTGTTCCATAACCTTGTGCTTATTAAAAACAAAAGAAACAAAATCTTCCTGAAATTAATTGCCTTTTTTCTCCTGAGATAATTGTTTTCTCTTTTAATAGTCTTAATAACTCTCATGTTGTGTTTTCATATGTTGTTCTTGTTCATTTTAATTCTTTGAAAAATATTGCCCTATTTCCTGGGGTGAGACTGAAAATCGTAACCCAGGTATCATTCTCTTCCTCCTCCCAGCTCTTCCTCCTGAAAATCTTCCATAAGCTTATTTAATGCCTTATGCCTTTCCCCCAGCATTCTACTGCCACAATCAAGTCTGTAGATTCATATTTAAAATAAGAATGACAGGAAGTAGAATTATCTCTTGTTTTTTCTCTTAAACATGACTAATATTAATAACTTAGGGATGGAAATGCAAATGTTTACCATCCAAGTAGTTTGCTAGGTTAGTTTATAAATTATGATCTTTTCTTTTGGGGGGGTGGAATCTAGTATAGATCTTAAAAAATATATCTTCAGTCTGTACATAACTTCTAAAACACAGTGGTGGCAAAGAGAAGTTGACAGGTATTTTGCGTGAGATTTCTTACCCTTTTCCCTCTATTTCTCTTCATTGGAATGCACAGTACCTAAGCATCCTTTTCATTTTAGCATAAGAACATAATATTTAACCATGTCAGAATTTATAGCTAAATCCCAGCAGGCTTATATTTCCTTCTACAGGTTGTTTTCTGAAAAACAAATGAACAAACAAATTTTGTTTTATTTTCATACATTGAACACTTCTTTAAATCAGTATTTTGACCCCACCATCAGGCTATTTACTATGTTTGATCAATCACTGAATTTATCCAGCCTACTGATGTTCACTGAGACTTTTAATGCCAAATAACTCAGTACCCTTTGAGTGGGAGGAGAATATTCTAAAACTTAAAAAAAGAAAAAAATAAATTGGATAACAAACAATAAGATACATGTTTTTGAAACTGCACACCCATTTTTAGCGCTGTTTCCATATGGCTATACTTAATGATATTTAATATTTTATATTCAATGCATGCCAAGTTCTTATATAATCCTGCCATATTGATAGAATTATGCATCTTGACTGCAAAAATACAAAGTAATTAAATTATTTAATTTTTAAGACTTCTAGAAAATCTGAATAGACTTTTTTAGATGGCAAAGAAAAGCAATTTACCTTTACTAGTTCTTCTTCCTACCCCATACAAATCGTCTATATTTCAAACCTGAGCCACATCTCTAGTTAATGAAGTTAATGGCTTCACCACACTGCATAACTCACAGTGTGCAATCTATAGAATAAAAGCAGAGGACAGTTTAGAACATCACTGACATTCATGACTATTAAATGTAAAAACATGACTAGATGGTAAAAATAGAATTATAAATATAAATAATGAAACACTAAGGAAAATGTTTGCATGGCAATGTATCAACTTTAAGAAGCCTGCCAAGAAAAACATATAGCAAACATTTCTATAGCAATGACTGTTTTTCAGAGCAGTTGTGATATATATTATCACATTTGATCTTTATAGTAAAACTGACAAGATAAATATGCCTTCCATTTCATAGGGAAAAAAAATGCAAAAGTAAGTAAAAGGACCGATCTATGTGTTACACACTTCTTTGCCATCCTCTCTGCTTCTCTTTCTCATACTACAATATTTCCTTCCTATCCTTCCCATTTTAACACTATTTCCCATACCGTACAATTTCTGCCCCTGTTTTCTCTGATGTAATAGGTTTTATTTTGTACTCTTAAAAAAAAAATCCAACAATATGGATTTTTTTTAAACTTTTAAAAATTCCTAGAATAGATAAAAATACTGAATTTTAAACATCTGGTTATTTGATTTCCTTTTGTTCTTCATACCTCCAAATGCAAGTTTCATCAAAGTTCTCCCTTTGGCCCTTTTTGACATGGTATTCTCTCCTCAAAAGTTCAATTGTTACCACAACCTGAACTGTTTTCTCTCCACAAATGCTTCCTAAATCCCTTTTCCTCTCCTTCGGTCCTACTCCTATATTTCAAATCCTTTCTGGAAATCTATTAGTGCCTCACACTCAACATAGGCCAAGCAGAATTCATTAGCTTATCTCTCCCAATATGGAATTTTCACATTTTGGGTGATGGCCCAACCATTCTCACAGCCACAGGGCTGCAAAACACCCAGGCCAAGCAACCAACCCATCTACATTACCTGACTAGCTTTTTCTCCCCATTCTCTCCTCTATTGCCATTAAAAGATTTTGGTCCCCAACATGTAAACACTTAAAACAGGATGTAAAAGAAAGAAAAGAACCAAATTAGAGTTGCCTAACATTATTTCTCAAATGTGATATATATATAAAAATCTTTTAAAATAAAAAATAAAATTATAGTCCTTATCATTGACCTAAATTATATTTTCATATTGTAGCTTAACCATAACACAAACATGTACAAATGCAGATATGCAATTCTAATGTTAGGAGTTATACAAACACAAACCAAATTTGCAAATGAAACACAAACTAAACTATAAAACAAAACTTTCAAAAGGACACTAATTTAATATGCTAAACTTAGCCTGAAATGAGAATATGATTAGTTACCATAATATAAATTCTCTTGCAATTCAAAGCTACCCTACCATGTGTCCCTCTATTTTCTCTGTTAAAATTTATCTGAAACCTCATTTGATCTTCTTTGGACTAATATACATTATTTGCAAATTAATCTAACTACTATAGCTTTCTCCTTCTACAACCTCAAATTACTAGAGTTGGAGGCCATTGTGATCATAAATTCAAATACAATTTCAGCCAATGAAATCGCTTGGAAGTATTTGGTTATAACATCACTAACAGATAACTTTGAATACATGTATGTTAATTTTGAGATTGTTACAGAAATGAATGTGCACAAAGTGTTCTCTTAGAAAGAATATATCCATAAACTCCACCATTAGGCTGCAGAACAAAGTTGGAGAAACCCAAGTCTATGCTTCTGCAATGACCTCCTAACATTTCTCATCATTGCTGTAATAAAGTATTGCATGCAACAAAAGCTGTGCTTTAGTTAATGACATATGTTATCCATTCATTCAATAAATATTTGTTGAGCTCTTACAATAT
>PVIY010042546.1:0-20896 GCA_004026745.1 Myrmecophaga tridactyla | reverse complement strand
TAAAACTTATTTTATAAGGAAAGATAATACACAGATTGAGAATAAATGATAACATACTGACTTCTGTTTATTCTATCTTTCAAACAAATGTTTGAAATGAAAACACATTTCTTCAATGAGACTCTCAGACCAATCTGTTATTCATTGAGGGAGGCTTGTGAAGGTGGATGACCAGACTTGATGGGATGAGTGGGTGTAGGAGCACGCTTATAGGCTTCTATACATACTAAAACACTATTATTATTTTTAATTTGGGGTTGATGTGTAGCAAAAGTTGCCATGGCATTCCTTAGATTAAGTTAAGTGAGGAATTTTTTAGTGCATTTTAGGCATAAAATCCTTCTAGACAATGGTATCTATCTACACAAGATAAATTCTTTCTAAAAAATGACATCATGTAAATATACACTGAATACATGACCAAATATGTAAATTAATTTTGAAATCCATTTTCTTCTCAGGAAGAAAACATGAACAAATCCTACAAAGGGAATTATAATCAAAGAGAAAAACATCATCATTGTGCTGGTTTGAAAGGATGTATGTCCCCTAGAAAAGCCATGTTTTAATCTAAATCCCATTTCATAAAGGCAGAATAATCCCTATTCAATACTGTATGTTTGAAACTGTAATCAGATCATCTCCCTGGAAATGTGATTTAATCAAGAGTGGTTGTTAAACTGGACTAGGTGATGACATGTCTCCACCCATTTGGGTGGGTCTTGATAAGTTTCTGGAGTCCTATAAAAGAGGAAACATTTTGAAGAATGAAGGAGATTCGGAGAGAGCAGAGAATGCTGCAGCACCATGAAGTGGAGAGTCCACGAGCCAGTGACCTTTGGGGATGAAGAAGGAGAATACCTCCCAGGGAGTCCATGAAACTGGAAGCCAGGAGAGAAAGCTAGCAGATGATGCTGTGTTTGCCATGTGCCCTTCCAGCTGAGAGAGAAACCCTGACTGTGTTTGCCATGTGTCTTCTGGCTTAAGAGAGAAACCGTGAACTTCATCAGCCTTTGTGAACCAAGGTATCTTTCCCTGAATGGATACCTTTGATTAGACATTTCTATAGACTTGTTTTAACTGGTACATTTTCTTGACCTTAGAACTGTAAACTATCATTTTATTAAATTCCCCTTTTGAAAAGTCATTGCATTTCTGGTATGTTGCATTCCGGCAGCTAGCAAAGTAGAACAATCATACTTACTTTTCTCTTAGTAAATCAGAGCATCTTTTGGTTGTTTAAGCATAGCAATATTAAGACTGATGCGGACAGTGATGTTTTGATGAATACATTTATATCTTCACCTTTACTGGCATGTTGGGGAATGCTTAGAGCTCTCTGGGATTGCCATCCTCAGCAGGGTTTACAGATTACCTGATAGGGGCTTAGTGCTATTATTAAGTCCCCCAATACACTCTCTTCATCAATGAAAAGAAAATGAATCACTCTAAAGGCATAAATGTCAGCAACTCAACCCACTGGTAGAAGGGACGATATTCTAAATAATCAGGAAAGAGAGATGCTTTTGCAGTAGAAAGCATGACCTTTTAAAATTGCTGAATATACCAATTAGTGAAAAAACCTATCCTTTGTGACCTACACCCAAGAATCATTGGTGAATTTTCTGAGTTATGAATTTTGGCAAAAGGACAAGTAACACAGACTTCAGTGAGGACTGTGTCCTTGGAGGCAGAGGATGGTAGAGGTCATGGAGGACAAGTATATTTGTTACATAACATGGATCATTTAAAAAAATTTCATTCCTTCTCAGACATTTTGTAGATCACTATCCCTTATTATATTAATACAGTGATTTATTATATTATATGTATTTTTATTATAGTTGGGCCATTTTAATCAGATAAGGAGTCAGAAAAGTTTATGCAATTATATAAGGCTTCTGCTTACAGTGAGGACTTATCCTACCAGATTTTTCTTTCTCTAAGTTTACTCACTATATTATAAGTGTTATTTACAAGTGCATAAACATTTGTCACTAATCTCACTACAGATGCATTTTGACATGTGTATATTCTCTAGAGTGTATTACCACAGTCAAGATAATGATCATATACAACATACACAAGAGTTTCCCTATTCCCTTTTTAATTACTCCTTCTTGCCCAGTCTTAATTTGCTGGTTCACAGCTAACCATTCATCTGTTTTCTGTACCTATAGATTAGTTTTTGTGTTGTAGAATATCATACAAATGGAATCATACTGTATGAACTCATTTTCATCTTGCTTTATTTGCTCAGCCTACTCTTTTGGTGATAAATTGATATTATGTATATTTATATTTCACTTCTGAGAGAAAAATCTGATATATAGTATAAAAGAACTTATTTACCTGTATATCTGTTGGTAGACATTTTGTCATTTCAATTTTGTAGGCAATTGTAAAGAAATATGCTATGAATATTAAGCCAGAACCTCTGAAATGGAGTGTGCTTTCATTTCTACTGGATAAGGTACCTAGGAGTGGAATGGATGGGTTTTAGAGGTATATGTTCAAATGCTTAAAAATTTGTGAACCATTTTCCAAAGTGGTTTTCTGATTTTTTATTCCCATCAGCAATGTAGGAGTGTTTTGTTTTATTTTGTCTACATTTTTGGTATGTTTAATCTTGGTAACTGTAGACACACTAGTAAGTGTGTAGTGATTTCACATAGTGATTTTAATTAGCATATACCTAATAACTAATGAGTTCAAGCATCTTTTGGTGTGCTTATTTCTTGCATATCTTACTTAGTGAAGTGTCTGTTCAAACCTTTTGTCAATGTTAAGTTTTGTTTTGTTTTGTTTTTCTTTTTAGTGAGTTTTGAAAGTTCTTAATACAGTCTTTATGCAATCTTTTTTCAGGTAAATGCTTCACAGATATTTTAACCAGTTTAGAGCCTGACTTCTCATTCTCTAAATATTGTCTTTTTAACACCAGGTGTTCTCAATTTTGATGAATTGCATTTCATCACTTTTTTAAAAGCACTTTTGAGTTATAGTCACATGCCATACAATCCATACAAAGTGTACAAAGAATGGCTTTTAGTACAGAGTTGGATGCTCATCACTGCAGTCAATTTTAGAACATTTTCATTACTCCAAATGTAAAAACTTCTTACTTCTTATCAGTCACCTCTCAGTCCCTCTATCCTTCCCAAGCCTTACATAATCAATAATCTATTTCTGTCTCTATAGATTTATATACATTTACATTTTATACAAATGGAACCCTATTATATGCAGTACTTTGTGTCTGGTTCTTTTGTTAAGCATAATGTGGGTTTTTTTTGTTTTGATTTTTGTATTTTTTTTTAATTAGAGAAGTTATAGTTTTACATAAATGTCATGTAGATATACAACATTCCAATATACCTCACTATTGTGGACACTGGATTCATGAAGTACCTTTATTACAATTGATGAAAGCATATTAAAATATGTTAACTATGGTCCATAGTTTGCATTAAGTGTATCTTTTCTTATATACTACCTTATTATGAATACCTTATAGTAGTGACATACATTTGTTACAGTTTATGAAAGAACATTCTGATTATTTATATTATTAACTTCAGTCATCATCCATAACAGGGTTCCCTGTGTTAGACAGTCCATGCTGTGTCCTCCAGCTTTCCCTCTAGTGGCATATTTAACCCCATTAACACATAATTCCTTGTTGTTAATTACACTCACAATAGTGTGTTACCATCACCACTATCCATTTCCAAACAATTACAATCAACCTAATTAGAAATCTTGTACAAATTAAGCATTAGTCCCCCTTCTCTACCCCTAGTCTATCTCCTTGTAACTTATATTCTACATTCTAACAGTATAAATTTACTTATTTTAGTTAAGTATAAGTTTACTTATTTTAATTAATTCATATTAGTAAGAACATACAATATGTGTCCTTTTGTTTCTGGGTTATTTCACTAAATATAAATATAATGTTCACTAAACATAATGTTTCCAAGGTTTATCCAGGTTGTTGCATGCATCAGGACTTCATTTCTACCTACAACTGAATAATATTCCATTGTATATATTCTCACATTTTGTTTATTCATTCATCAGTTGATGGACAGTTGGCTGTTTACGTCTTTTGGCTATTGTGTATAATGCTGCTTTGAACATTATAGTGCAAATGTCTGTTTGCATCCCTGTTTTCAGTTCTTTTGGGTATAAGCTAGTAGAAAGATTGATGGATCATGTGCAATTCTATACTTTGCTTCCTGAGGTGTCACCAAACTGTCTTCAACAGCAGTTGCCACATTTTACATTTCCACCAGCAGTAAGTGAGTGTTCCCATTTCTCTACATCCTCTCCACATTTTTAGTTTCATACTTTTTAAATAGTAGCCATTCTAGTAGGTGTGAAATGATATCTCATTTTGCTTTTGACTTACAGTTCCCTAATGGCTAGTGAGGCTGAGCATCTTTTCATGTGCTTTTTAGCATTTGCATTTCCTCTTTGGAAAATGTCTATTTTTAAATTCTGTTTTATGTCTTTTATTGTTGAGCTGTATGATTTCTTTATATATTTTGGATATTAAATGCTTATTGGATATTTAGTTTCTAAATATTTTCACCCATTGAGTAGGCTACCTTTTATGTTCTTATCAGAGTACTTTGAAGCACAAAAGCTTTTAATTTTGAGGAGTTCCTGTTTATTTTTTCTTTTGTTGCTTGTGCATTGGGTGAAATCTCAGAAACCATTACCACAAATCCTGAAGACTCTTCCCTATATTTTCTTCTAGGACTTTTTGATCCATTTTAGGTTTCTTTTTGTAAAAGGTGTGAGATAGGGGTCCTTTCTCATTCTTTTGCATCTGGATATCCAGTTCTCCTGCAACCATTTGCTGAAAATACTATTTTGTCACAGTTGAGAAGACTTGACAGCTTTGGGAAATATCAGTTGGCTATAGATGTAAGGGTTTATTTCTGCACTCAGTTTGATTCCATTGATTCCATTCTTAAAAGTCAGGATATGTGAATCTTCCAACTTCATTCTTCTTTTTCAAGATGTTTTTGGCTGGTTGGGGCCACTAACCCTTCCAAAATATTTTTAGGAAAGAATTTTGATGGGAATTTTGTTGAATCTGTAGGTCAATTTGTGTCAGACTGAAGCCTTAATGATATTTATGCTCCCAACCCATAAATATAGAGTACTCTGCCTTTTATTTAGGTCTTTCATTTCTTGTAGCAATGTTTTATATTTTTCTGTGTAGAAGTCCTTTACAACCTCAGTTACATTTATTCACAGATATTTGATTCCTTTAGTTGCTATTGTAAATGAAAAAATTTCTTGATATCTTCCTGAAATTACTCATTACTAGTACACAGAAACATGCAATTTTGCATGTTGTTCTTGTGCCCCACTACCTATCTCAAATTGCTCTAGTAGCTTTGTTGTAGATTTTCAGGACTTTCTATATATAGGATCATGTCATCTGCAAATAGTGATGATTTTTACTTCTTCCCTTCCTATGGATGCCTTTTATTTCTTTGTCTTGCCTAAATGCTCCAGTTAGAAATTCTAGCACAATGTTGACAATTCCAGCACAATGACAAAATTCTGGGATCTACTCTGTAACCACTTTTTGAAGAGTGCTTTGAAAACTATTGCTTTATTATTTCTTTGCTTTGTATATATGTTATACTATGCAATAAAAAAGTTTAAAAATACGCCACATTAGAAAATTGAAAGAAAAAAATATATGAACATCTCGATTAACAGGGAAAAGGCTTCCAACACATAAATATAGACACTGGGCATCCTTGTCTTGTTCCTAATCTTAGTGGGACTCTTTCACCATTGAGTATGATGTCAGCTGTGGGTTTTTCATTTATGTCCTTTATCATGTTGAGGAAATTTCCTTCTATTCTTTTCATTTGAAGTGTTTTCATCAAGAAAGAAGGCTCAATACTTCAAATGCCTTTTCCCTGTTATATCTTTTTGGTGAATTGACCCGTTAAGTAATATATGGTGTCCTTCTTTGTCTCTTATGATGTCTTTACATTTAAAGTCCAGTTTGTCCAATATTAGTATAGCTACTCCTGCTTTCTTTTGCCTACAGCTCATGTGGAAGATATTTTTCCATCGTTTCACTTTCAGTCTATTTGCATCCTTGTGTCTAAGATGAGTCTCTTTTAAGCAGCATATATTTCTTAAGATTATGTTTCTTAATCCATTCTGCTAATCTATATCTTTTAATTGGTAAGTTTAGTCTGTTAACAGTCAGAGTTATTACTGAAAAGGTGTTTCTTGATTCCACCATCTTATCTTTTCTATTTTATTTGTCAGATCTATATATTCTTTTCCCTCTTTCTTTTTGTATTATTTAAATTACCCTTAGTGGTACTTTTCAATTTTGTGCCCTCCTCCAGACCTCCCTCTCCTGTCTTTTTTTTTCAGCTGGCAGAACTCCTTTTAGTATTTCTTGTAGGCGAGGTCTCTTGTTGACAAATTCTTTCAGGACCTCTTTGTCTCTGAAAGCTTTAATCTCTCCCTCAATTTTAAAGGACATTTTGGCTGGGTACAGAATTCTTGGCTGGAAGTCTTTCTCTTTCAGAATCTTGAATATATCATAACACTGCCTTCTCACCTCCAGGGTGCTAGTTGGGTAGTCTGAACTTAGTCTTATTTGATTTCCCTTGTATGTAGTAGATTGTTTTTCTCTAGCCACTTTCAGGATTTTCTGCTTCCCTTCAACATTTGACAGACTGATTAGTATGTGCCTTGGGGAAGGCCTATTTGGATTTATTTTGTTTAGAGTTCTTTGGGTTTCTTTGACTTATGTATTTATATCCTTTATGAGGGTTGGGAAGTTTTCCCCCATTATATCCTCAACTACTCTTCCTAGCCCTTCACTCCTCTCTTCTCCTTCTGGGACACCAATGATTCTTATATTTGTGGGCTTTGTTTTGTCTATCATTTCCCTGAGTTCCCATTGAATTTTTTCTATCTTTTTTTGCCATTTGCTGTTTTGAGTCTTTGAAGTCAGTTGTCCTGTCCTCTGTATCACTTATTATTTCTTCTGTCGCTTCAAATCTGCTGTTGTGTGCCTCTAGTGTGTTTTTTATTTGGTCAACAGAGTCTTAAATCTCTGCGAGTTTTGCTATTTTTTCATTTATTCTTTCAAATTCCTCTTTGTGCTCTTCTACTGTCTACTTGAGCTCTTTTATGTCATTTGCTACCCCACTTATTTTATTAAGTAGAGTTGCATGAACATCTTTGATTAGTTGTTCCAATGTCTGTATCTCCTCTGGTGTTTTAATTTGATCATTAGGCAGGGCTAAATCTGTCTGCATTACATTTAGTGATCTTCCACTGTCTTTGTCACATGTAGATATCTTGATTGATTTACTCTGGGAGTTGATTTCTTTCAGTAGTCTAAGGCCTTGTGTTTGCAGGATGGTTGTACAGCAGGGAGGGGGGCATAGGGTAGATCACTCAGTACAGTGATTTGTTTCAGGGCAGGTATGGGTGCAGGTTGGGGATATTACACTGGCGGTTGTAAACATGGGCACCCAGTGACCAGGGAGGATGTAGCTGTGTGGGTGCACCTGTCTGGGGGACATAGTCCTGGTGTGCGCTGGTGTAAGGCATAGGTCCCTTTGTGAGCATGCATAGAGCTGTGGCAGCAGGTCAGCATTACACTTTCTTGGATTGGGGGCAGATGTGACCCAGTGCAGGTCAGCACTTTCTCAGAGCTGGGAAGTGAGCCTGAGGACTGGGCAGAACAGCACTTTCTCAGAGTTAAGAAGAGAGGCTGAGGGCTGTGCACATGCACAGTTCTAGGAGAGCTGTAACATGCAGTTTCCAGAGCTGAAAGGCATGACTGGGGGTCTGTGTGCATGCCTGGGCCTGGGAGTTCCTTAATTGGATGTGCTGAGCTTAGGGAGGGTTGGGTGAGGCTGTGTGACACTATGGGCTGGGTGCTGGGGGTAGCTTAGGTATGGAGGTTATTGTCTGCAACCATTATGTGCTGACAACAGCTTGCAGGGAACAGGGAAGGGGGAGGTAGTGCTTGGGAGGGGTGTAGGAGAGATGGGTTGGGCTGCACTTGGGGTGGAGGTGTGGGGCAGGTATATGCGCTGGGTGCTGGTGGGGTGGGTGTGCCTGGAGCATGGGGAATGGAAGCGGGTGAGGGGGTTAAGGTGAATGGGTTGTGGGGTGAGTCGCTGGTCCTGGGGTTGCACCGGTGAGGGTAGCCTGCCCAAGGATTGTGGCCTGGCTTACGTCCTAGCCCAGGGCAGCTGTCGGTGCACTCCCGCAGGCTCCAGCTCTCCACACCTCCGCACAAGGCTCCACCTTTCTGTCTCTCAGTTCCTCAGCCTCTGTGACCAGGGCTGGCACATGTGGTGCAGAAGGCTCTCCCAGGTCAGCTGCACTCCCAAATTGCTGCCTCAGTCGCACTTCTGTCCCTTCTCTAACTTTTCTGTGGAGCAGGTGTAATCTCAAGCTGCTCTAGTCAGCCATCTTCTCAGAAGTCCTCTAATGTGTATTTTATTAACTGATTTTCTTGGGCTGAATCACATTTGCATACCTTGATTAAAATTGTCATGATCATGGTTTATAATTTTTTAATATGCTATTAGATTCAATTTGTACATATTTTGTTGAGAATTTTTGCATCTATATTCACTAGAGAAAATGGCCTGTAACTTTCTTTTTTTTGTGGTAACTGTATCTGGCTTTTTTTTTTGTTATAAGGGTGATGTTGGCTTCTAGACTGATTTAGGCAATGTCCCTTCCTCTTCAATTTTCTGGAACAGTTTGAGCAGGATGTGCACTAAATCTTCTTGGAATGCATGGTAAAACTCACCTGTCAAGCCATCTGATCTTAGACTTTTTTTGTTGTTGAGAGGTTTTAGATGACTGATTCAATGTCTATGTGTAATTGGTGTTGAGGTCTTCTATTTCTTCTAAAGTCAGTGTAGGTTATGTGTTTCTCGGTATTTGTGTATTTCTCTGAATTGTTTACTTTGTTGGCATTCATTTGTTCATAGTTTCCTGTTAACATCTTTTTTATTTCTGTAGGATCAATTGTAATGTCCCACCTACATTTCTGATTTTATTTATTTGCATTTTCTCACTTTTTCTTTGTTAGGCTAGCTGTGTGTTGTTTTGCATCTATATCTGTGAATTTTTGAGTTTCCCATCTCTTACTGATTTTCAGCTTCATTACATTATGGTTAGTGGAAGTACTTTGTATAATTTCAATCTTTCTAAATTTATTGAGACTCAGGTTTTGACCCAATGTTTGTTCTAACTTGTATAATGGTCCATTTGCACTTGAGAAAAACATACTAGTGTTTGAAGTTCAACATTCTTTATATGTCTGTTAGGTCTAGTCCATTTATCATATTATTCAATATCCCTGTTTCTTTAATAATTCTCTATCTGTATGTACTATCTCTTGAGAGTCTCTAACTATTATTGGAGAGACACTTATTTCTCTCCTCTTGTTTGCCAGTGCTTGCTTCATGTGTTTTGGGACACCCTGATTAGGTGCCTAAATATATATTATTGCTATTTCTTGATAGATCTCCCCTTTTAGTAATCCATAATTTCCTTCTTTTTGCTTATTTTTTACATTTAATGTGTTTTTGTCCAATATTAATATAGCCACATTAGCTCTTTTTTGGTTGGTATTTGCATGAATATCTTTTCCCATTCTTTCATTTCCAACTTATTTGTGTACCTGGGTTGAAGATGAGCATCTTGTAGACAACGTGTAGATAGATCATGATTTTTTAACCATTCTGCTAAATCTGTGTCTTTTGGTTGGTGAGTTTAATCCATTAACATTCAATTTTATCACTTTAAAGGCAGTGTTTACTTCAATCATGTTATCCTTTGTCTTTTATATGTCATGTCTTATTTTTGCTTTTACCCTTTTAGTTACCCTTATTGATAACCTTCATTTCTACACTCACCACCAAACCTCTCTTTCTTGTCTTTTCCTTTCACCCTGCAGAACTTATTATACTCTTTCTTGTAGAGCAAGTCTCTCATTAACTGTCAGTTTCTCTTTGTCTGTGTTTACTTTAAAGTCTCCTTCATTTCCAAAGGACAAACTTGCTGGATAAAGTATAATTGACTAACTTTACACCAAAAGCCCAAGCATCAAGAGAATAAAATAGATAAACAGATAAAATCAAATACTTCAGTGCTTCAATGGACTTTAAAAAGGGTGAAAAGGCAGCTGACTCAATGGGAGAAAATATTTGCAACCCAAATATATGATAAACATTTTCTATCCAGTATATTTAAGGAAATCCTACAATGTAACAATAAAAAGGCAAATAACCCAATTAAAAACCAAGTATAGGACATAAGTAGACATTTTTCCAAAGACAAAATACAGATGGCTAAGTAGTACATGAAAAGATGCTCAGCTTCACTAGCTATTAGGGAAATGCAAATGTAAACTACACTGACACAACATCTCACACCTAGTAGAATTGCCACTATTGAACAAATAGGCAACTACAAGTGTTGGAGTGGATGTGGAGGAATTGGAACACTTATCCAGTTCTAGTAGGAAATATAAAATGGTACACCTGCTGTGGAGGACAGTTTGGTGGTTCCTCAGGAAGCTAAGTATAACATTGTCTTATGACCTGGCAATCCCACTACTTGGGGTATACCCCAAAGATCTGAAATCAAGGATGCAAATAGACATTTGCACACTGATGCTCATAGCAAGGTTATTCACAATTGCCAGAAGATGGAAACCTAAATGTCCATCAACAGATGAATGAATAAAGAAATGTGTTATATGCATATGATGGAATATTATTTAGCAGTAAGACTGAGTGAAGTCCTGAAGAATGTGACAACATGGATGAACCTTAAGGACAATATATTAACTTATATATTAGACACAAAAGAAAAAAATATTTAAAAATTTCACTGATAAGAACTAATTAAAATATGTAAATTCATAGACACAAAATATGGAATATAAGTGACCAAGATATAGAATGAGGCTAAAGAATGGGGAGCGGTTGCTTAATACGTGCAGAATGTTTAACTAGGTTGAACTTAAATGTTTGGAAATGGGCAGAGGTGATGGTACTATGTTATTGTGAGAGTAATTAACAGTGCTGAATGGTGTGTTTGTGTGGTGGAAAGAGAAGTTTAGAGTCATATATATCACTAGAAAGAATGTTGGAGGTTAAAACATGGGAATGTGTAACACAGTAAATCTTGTGGTGGCCAATGTCTGTAATTAACTGTACAAATATAATAAGGTTTTCTTATGAATTAGAGGAAATGAGTAACACTACTATAAGGAGTTAGTAGATGGGTCCATGGAAAAATGTACCTATTGCAAACTAGGGATGATATTTTTAACAGTAATATTTTAATACATTTATATCACAGTAACAAATGTACTACACCAACAATATGGATCAAGAATATGGGGGGGGAGTATGGGAGGATTAGGGTTTTCTTTATTTTTATTTATTTTCTGGAGTAATGAAAATGTTCTATATTTGATCACGGGGTTGTATGCATTATAATGTGATGATACCATCAACCAGTGGTTGTATACTTTGGGTAGTTTCTATGCTGTGTTAATGTATCTCAAAAATTTGCATTAAAAAAGGAGAATCCTTGGCCGAGTTTTTTTCTTTCAATTTGTTACATATACCACACCAGCACCTCCCCTCATGCCATGGTTTTTGATGGGAAATCAGTACTCAGTCTTATTGCAGTCCCTTTCTTTGTGACAAATTGATTTTCTCTTGCTGTTTTCAGGATTATGTATCTTTGGCATTTGACAATTTGGTAAGTGTGGTCTTGGAGGAGGTCTGTTAGGATTTACTTTGGAGTACATTGAGTATCTTGGACATGTATACTTATGTCTTTCATTTGAGTTGGGGAAGTTTTACCCATTATTTCCCCCAATATTCTTTCTGTACCTTTTCCCTTCTCTTCTCCTTCTGAGATATGGATGATGTATATGTTTGCATGCTTCATGCTGTCATCCATATCTCTGAGACCCTGCTCAAACTCTCCATTCTTTTTGAGTATCTGATTTTCAATGTTCTATCTTCTAATTTGTTGATTCTCTCTTCTGCCTGCTCAAATCTGTTCTTTTATGCCTTTAGTGTATTTTTAGTCACATATATTGTACTTTTATTCCAATAATTTCTGTTATGTTTCTTTTCATTCATTCAAATTCTTCTTTATGCTCACCTTGTGTCTTCTTAATACCTTTTGTCTCTTTAACCATATTTTCGCTTTTCTCCTTGAATTGATTTAGGGGGCTTTACTTTTAACCTTCTTGACTAGTTGTTCCAAATTCTATCTCCTCCAAAGTTTTAATTCATTCCTTTGGGCTATCACTTCCTGTTTCTTTGTATGGAATGCAATTCCTTGTTGGTGTCTAGGTATCTGATTATCTTGATGAGTTTACTCTGGAAGTCAGTTTTTCAATCTTGCTTAGGGTTTTATTGTTGATTGGCTTTGTGTTTTAAAGCCCTTCTTTAAGAGTTCAACTCTTTTTCAGCCCTTTGGAATTGCATGTTTTAAACTAATCAGGTTTATTCAGCTCTTCTTCATGAATACTTGCCCTGGATACATAGTACAATATTTAAAATTACACTGTGCAATTGTTTTAATTCCAGGAGAAAGCTTCCTTTCCTCTGTTTATTTTCTGGGTACTTGGTCTGCTCTGTTTTTTTTTTTTTTTTTTTGTCTCTATAGTTTTTTTTTTACTCTTGTTTTATTTTCTCTAGCTTCTTTTGCCTAGAGGGCAAATTCTGGGAGCAGACTCAGCCCAGAACAGACTTTCCAGTCCCATTTTCAGCAAAAACAGATTTTGAAGTCCATGAATGGGGAACAGACCAGTTTCAAAGAGCCCTGAGGAGAGAGTCAAGAAAGACACAAAAGTCCTTTTTGATACTTCTCCCAAAACTTCATTTTCCAGAGCACTCCAGCAGGTTATGCTCTTCAGCAAATTGCTCCCCACAGGTCTAAGGATGGCCTTTATCTTTAAACCTCCACCACTTTTGCCAATGTCAAGAATAGGGTTAAAACAGTGGCTGTGATGATCCTTTTATACGGTGGTATAAAAAATGATTTAGAGTGGTGTCCACACCAAACAAAAACGTGATCAGTGCTCAGCCATGTATCAGTTCCCCATTCTTGGGGAGAAGGATTTCCAGTCCCTCTCCATCCACAGCAGCTAGCCTGGAACCAGACCTGAGGGAGCTCTCTTTGACAGCAGGGGATGTATGCTGTCAGCCACCATGGAATAAGTTCTTTTTACTGTAGTTTCTCAGTCTCACCATCCCACTCTTCCTTTATATTGTGGTCCTCTAGCCTTCATTTTTTCATATAGTTTTTGGCTTCCTACTAGTTGTTTTGGAGGAGGAGTGAGTCCTGGTGCTCTCTACTCCACCAGCTTCCCCACCCTGAGCCTCATCAGGTTTTAATGGATCATGCTTTTTGTGTTTTGGTTAAGATATTATAGCTTAAACCAATATCAACATTCATATTGGTTAATTTTTGTACATAGAACATGGTGTGGATAGAAGTTCATTTTATATAATGTGGATATTCAATTCTTCTGTGACATTTGTTGAAAAGATTATCCTTTACCAGTGAATTGCTTTTCCATCTCCATCAAATATCTGTTGACCAAAGATATAAGGGATTACTTCAGGTGATTCAATTCTTACATCTATCTTAATGCAAATATCATATTCTCTTAATTAATGTAGCTCTATTTTAATGTTAAAGTCAGATAGTGTTTCACTTTGCTAAAGCTGCTGAAATGCAATATACCAGAAATGGATTGGCTTTTATAAAGGGAATTTATTAGGTTATAATTTTACTGTTCTAAGGCCATGAAAATGCTGAATTTAAGTCATCAACAAGATAATATCTGGATTCTGAAGAAAGGGCACCAGCATTTGGGACACCTCTGTTAGCTGGGAAGGCATGTGGCTGATATATGCTGGTCTTGATCCTGGTTCCATTGCTTTCAGCTTCTGATTCCAGTGACTTCCTCTCTAAGTGTCTGTGGGTCCTCCCTTAACTTCTCTGGGGCAAATTTTGGGTTTCACATCTTAGCTTAGCATTTCCTGGGGCTGGAGATTCTTGTCTTCAAGCATCAGTGTCTGAGAGTTGTCAAAAACTGTTTTCCTCTTAAAGGACTCCAGTAAGCTGAGAAAGACCCACCTTGAATGTGTGGGGTCACATCTCTATGGTAACAATCTAATCAAAAGTTCCCTCCCAATAATTGGTCTGCCCTTACAAGATTGTACTAGAAGAACATGATGTTCTGGGGTGCATGACTATTTCAAAACACTGCATTCAGGATGGGTCCTACAAATTTGTTCATTTTTAGAGTCAATCAGTTATTCTAGGTCTTTTTCATTTCCATTTTAAGTTATAATCAGCTTATCAATTTTTACATAAATTATAGTTGGATTTTTTTGGGGATTGCACTGATCTGGATAGAATTGAAGTCAACAATATTTAGTCTTTCAACCTGTGAGGGTGGTTTATATCTTCATTTATATGTGTCTTTTCAAACATTTCTCAGCAAAATTTGTAGCTCTTAGTGTCTAGGTATTTCACATCTTTTGTCAGATTTGGTTCTACATATTTCATATTTTAGGTGCAGTTTTGAATTTGAAGTGGTATGCGTGGACATCCTTGCCTTATGCCTGATCTTTGGGGTGAGGCATTCAGTATTTCATCATATTAAGTGTGATATTAGTTGTAGTTTATTGTATATGTCTATCTTCATTTCCTAGGACTGCCATAAGCAGTTACACAATCTAGATAGCTTCACAGAACAGAAACATATTGTCTCACAGTTCTGGAACTAGTAATTTGAAATAAAGGTACAGGCATTTCCACACTTCCTCTGAGTCTGTGTTCTGGCAGTAATTTACCTGCAATTACTACCTGGTATTTTCTCCCTCTGTCACATGTTTATCTTCTCTCTCTTTGTCTCTCCATTTGTGTATGATTTCCTCTTCTTATATGGTCATCAGTCATATGGATTAAGGTCCACTCTAGCCTAGTTTGGCCTCGACTTAACTAACATTAACTTCCAAGATCTATATCTAAATAATGTTTTAATATAGTAGGGTGCTAGAAAATGAAAATATCTTTTGGGGAGAAACAGTACAACCAATAACTGTGTCTTTTATTTGAATGAGAAAATATCCTTTTTCTTGTGTACTGAAAAGCTTTTTACTGGAAATGGATGTTGAATTTTTCAAATGCTTCTTTTGTATAATTTGATATGACCAATTTATGCTTATTTTTTATTTTTAATCTCACATATGGTAAATTACATTGATTGCATTTCAAATATTTATTTATTCCACTAGCAAATAATCATGATTTTATTCCTCTTTATGATATTTATACTTTTCCTTTTTCCTGACTCTTTCCACTGAGTTCCTTTTTGAAATTCAGGATCTGCATTCACTTTTTCTTTATTAAGAAGAATGCTGGTTGAGAAGTCTTGCAGAAATCCTCTTTATAATTCAGCAAATTTACTTCTATTCCTTGTATGGTAAGAGATTTATCATAAATGTTTTTGAAATGTTCAGAGGTATTTCTACATCTATGTATAGCCACAAATAATATTTCCTTTTTCCTATGTTAACGTGTGAGATAAGGAACAAAGGATTGAAATATTAGTCACATGAATCAGAAATCTCACGTCATTTCAAGGTATTCTAATAATTTTAATAATAGAAATATTTCAGCAGCATAGGAGAACCAGAAAGAGTTCTGCAACCTAAATCAGATCTTCTCAGACTCTTTACATATCAGTATGACAATTGTTCAAGAAAATATGTAGGTCTTAATTACTGCCTATGGTTCGTGTCATTTATAGTGAAGGACATATTTAGGCCAAAGCTTCCATTATTTGTATTTCTTCAACTTCTACAATGTTTAGTATAAAACTAAGAAGCCCACTAATATTGACATTGTCAGAATGAATCATCCACAGAGGAATAAGAATTCCCCACATAAAGGATGTTAATCATGACATTTCCCCCCATGTTACTTTTCATATTGTCTTTATATTTTAATTACTCTCCCTCTTCCTTCATCCTTTTTTATGGTCATTTAATTGAGTTTCTACTTTTTGAAGGTAGATTTTCTTTCTTTTTCTGGAAAATTGGCTTATATAGCTGATTTAGTTTGTTAAAGCTCTGGAATACAATATACCAGAAACAGAATGGCTTTTAAAAGGGGGAATTTAATAAGTTGCTGGTTTGCATTTCTAAGGCTGAGAAAATGTCCCAATTAAAATAAGTCTATAGAAATGTCCAATCTAAGGCATCCAGGGAAAGATACCTTGGTTCAAGAGGGCTGATGAAGTGTAGGGTTTCTCTCTCAAGCCAGAAGGCACATGGCAAACACAGTCAGTTTCTCTCTCATCTGGAAGGGTACATGGTGAACACAGCATCTTCTGCTAGCTTTCTCTCCTGGCTTCCTGTTTCATGAAGCTCCCCGGGAGACATTTTCCTTCATCTTCAAAGGCTGCTGGCTAGTGGTCTCTGTTTCTCATGGCTATGTCGTTCTGAGCTCTCTGAATCTCCTTCTTTCTCCAAAATGTTTCCTCTTTTATAGGACTCCAGAAACTTATCAAGACCAATCCAAATGGGTTTAGATGTGTCATCACCTAATGCAGTTTAATACTGCCCTTTATTAAATCACATCTCCAGGGAGGTGATCTAATTACAGTTTCAAACATACAGTATTGAATAAGGATTATTCCACCTTTATGAAATGGGATTTTGATAAAAACATGACTTTTCTAGGGTACATACATCCTTTCAAACCAGCACAGCCTTGTAGAGCAACTCTGTCAGATAGGAAGGCACATGGTTGGTGTCTGTTGAGGTCTTTGGCTTATGGATACCTCGGTCAGCTGGGAAGGCACATGGCAATGTCTGCTAGTTTTCTCTCTAGGCTTTTGGTTTCTGGCTGTGTGGGCTCTCAAGGTTTTTCAAAATGGTTCCTTCTTAAAGGGCTCTCAGAAGCAACCCCACCTTGAATGGGTGGAGACACATCTCCACAGAAACCACCTAATCAACAGCTCTGACCCACAATTAGGTGGGTCACATCTTCATGGAAACAATAAAAAGATCCCACCTAGAAATATGAATGAAGATAAAAGAACATGTTTTTTTCTGGGGTACACAACAGTTTCAAACCAGCACAATAGCTAATATATCACTTGGAGTTTTCAAATGAACCTCACAAAATAGTTTGTGATTCTGTGCATTATTGCTTGAAAGAGAGGTTTGTTCATTATATCAATATATTTACAAACATGAATTTATACCACATAGCTGTGGGAGAGGGATTCAAAGTAATATTTGGTACATAATTAGGTATAATTACAGTAGTATTCTCCATGTCTTCTCCACAATCAAAATACTTTTTCCTGTATACATAGATTCTCAGGGGCTCAATCGTAACTGGAGACATTTGTTCAGTACTTTTGGATTCCATCTGTTTTGTTTACATAACCATATCCCAGAAATCATCGTACAGTTGTTCACAGACTTTGGTTTTTGGGAATCATTATGCAACACTGCTCATCCGGTCCCATGGAGATGGCATAGTTTTGTTCCTTTTCCTTCTATTTCCCAACCAGGTACACTAAAGGGAAGCAGTTTCCCATTTTTATCCATGTGGGATGTAGCTGACTTTTTAGGGGTGCCATAACTTATGACCATGAATTTGGTGTTTCAACAATAGAAACATCACAGTGTAGAAAGTCAAAATCAGTGGAGCAGCAATTGGCATAGCATGATGTGCCTCATCCTGTGGCATCCGTAGGTGAGAAGGCTTGGGCAGCTGGGAGGTGAAGGATGCCAATTCTGTGCTACTTAGTAATAATGAGGTATTCCAGTTACTAACTGATCTTAAAGTGCAGCATAAAAAATTCGGAAAGAATAAGCATAGTTCTGTGTAACAGAACTTGAATACTGTCACTGATGAAACATTAAAATGCATATCAAAAGCACCATGCAGGCACCAGAGTCTGACATTGTCAGAGAGTTTCTCACAGTAATGAAGAGCCACAAGTTGATCAAAGCTGAAAATCTTCAGCTGCTAATTCACAAGCCTCTGAGTGCTGTTGAATTCCCACTGATGGCAGAAAACAGGGAGGAGCAGTTCATAGAGGAGCAGATTGAGCCTCTTCACCATGCAGTCACAAGCATTCTAACTGTGGGGCTAGAGGCTGAGTAGAAGAAAAATACCAATGAGGAGGCAATGGCTGAAGACTACCTAACATAGAAGAACACAGCTTGCTGAGCTTCTCATGGAACTGAGAGCCACCACAGCCAATTCCAGAACCCATCAGAGGATGGCTGATTTGGATTTACCCTTTATTTTGACAGGCTTGATTTCATGGTTAGTTGGGTAAGTCACAAAAATAAGCTATTCTCAAAAATAAGCTAAATAGGAAAATTTGTGCTCAGGGAGAAGATACATGGTGAAGAGAGGCTAAGGTTGCCAGGGCAGGGAGCTAAGGAGGTGAGGACAAAGTTAAGGTTGATAATGAATAGACCCTTTTATGTACAAATATTTTCCCTGAGGTCTCTGACTTAGCTGTGAGGAGGCCCCTGTGTGTGGCTGGTAAGTTGTTCTATTTCCTTTGCTATGCCCTGATTAGTTACATCTGCTTCTCTAGGAACTTTTGCACTGACTCAGACACATTGTTGGATTGTTAGAATCTAGTTAAATGGCTAAAATTTTCTAGAATCACTGCTCTAGGTTAAAATAGGCCACTGAACTTGGCTCAACTTGGGAAATTTCCTAAACAGCAGCACTGATAAGAACAGAATAGGCCTGGCCAGCCTTTCCTCTGGGCTACAGATGCCTTTCCACTGCTGGGATAACCCTTGTTTACTGGCCACTGTTTAATCTTATTTATTAGGGGACCAGCTCATTCCCTTTGCAAAGACACACTTGAGACAGACTGATAGAGGCAGCAGGAATAGTTGGTGCAGTGGTGGCTGACTTCTGATAACTTTCAGTTTGTTGTCTTGAAGGAAAAGCTCTCTGCAGGGACCTGCTGAGGCCAGGTGGAATTTATTTGTATAGGGAGCAAATCATTCGATATTAAAGAAAGGGCACAATTATATAGCCCTTTTTGGGGGCAGAAATGTCAGAATTGAGGTTAGATAATAAGAATTTGAATTTGCTGGCTATTGTAAGGTTGCATCACCCACTGAAATTCAAATATTAGTATGATTAACATGTGAAAAATTTGTTAACATTCAGACTTTGGAACATTTAATAACTCCAGGCATTTGGTTGCCTTAGGAACTAGAAATACTGCTAAAATCTGATTTCCCATGTTCATTCTTTTCCTTATTTGGGGAAGAAAATACATATTGACATCAATTTTCTGGAATAGTTCTCATTTTGTTGTAATGTTACACATTTTCAATGCTAGTGCTAAATGTATTCCAACCACCCCCCACAGCAATTTCTCAGGTTATTACAGTCCAGCCCCTTATAAACCAATTGCACATACATTAGGCTTAGCCTCATTATCTAAGCATGACTGAACTTTATTTACAGGCAACATGGAAATTAATGGAGAGGAGTATACTTTTGTAACTCTCAAGTATTGGGAATTTGATTTACTGATTTATCTATCAAAGCATACATGTGCCTATTTCAATGTTGGGTTTTAACCTAAAATGTGTTAGATACTTTCTCTGAATGTGTTTAGGACTTAACATAGCTAGCAAATGTTTCCAGCTTGAGAAGTTTTATAAATCTTTGAAGAGTTTAGTTTGCCATGGATAGAGAGAAATAAAGTGAAATCTGATTTAAAAACAACACAAAACTGAAACCAAAGTGTCTACAGAGTTTTTCCTACTGGAGACTCTAAGGGTGACTCTATCCTCTGTCCAAAAATGCTAAACTACTTTCTAGAGTAGTTGTATAATTTTACATCCCCAACAGGAATGTATGAATAATACTGTTTCTCTGCATCCTTACCAGTCTTAATTATTATAACTATATTTTATTTAGTCCATCTAACATATATGTAGTGAATGGATTATGCTTGAAATTTATTTCCCTACTAAGTTTTATGTCTTGTCATGTATTTATTTGTTGGCTGTATATCTTCTTTGCTGAAGTAGCTGCCCATGTCATTGACTCATTTTCTAGTGGAATTGTTTGGTTTTGTTTTTAAAGTTTGGAAGAGTCTAGAATGGATCAGTAGGTCTGTGTTTCTTCTGGAGACTTTAGGGGTAGAATTTGTTTCCCTGCCTTTTCCAGCTTTAGATGCTGTCAGCATTCCTTGGTTAGTAGCCATGGTTCACTCTGTTCTTTCATTTGGTGATTAGATTTCCTTCTCTTACTCCCCTTCCTCCCTCTTTCAATTATATGGACTCTTTTGATTAAGTGTACTACCTGGGTAATCTAGGATACTTTCCTCATCTCAAAATCTTCGATAAAGTCACATCTGTAAATTCAACTATGGCAATGAAAGGTAACTTTAATAATTTTGAAGATTAGTGTTTGAACATCTTTGAGATGGTGTTATTTTGTCTCCCACTAGTATGTATGGTGAGTGTGCAACATTTTTTCATACCAAATACTACCACCACTGATAAAAAGGACTTTGGAATCAACTTGAAAAGGCTCAATGTTCATAAAGAGTAACCTTTGAACATTAATAAGGATGATAGCTGCAATGGGTTGAAAACCTATCAAATATATCTGTGTGCATGAGTTGACAAGGATTATTTTGGAAATGTAAGCAAATTGTTCACTAGATGTTCATTCATTTAGTAATTTTACATATTTTAATATGAGTTATAAAGTAAAATAAAAGACAAGTGTCTAAGTTTTGCCC
>PVIY010042545.1:0-20899 GCA_004026745.1 Myrmecophaga tridactyla | reverse complement strand
AGCCAAAGGGGAGTGTCTTCTGCAATTAGTGATGCTAAATCTAATCATGGGAAGCCTTTTAAGGAGAACTCAGAGGAGACAGGTTCCATTCCTGCTTCGGCTGGTGAGCCTCTCCTGTGGAGTTCATCCAGACCCTCCATCAGAGTCGTCGGCTTCGCAGCCTGCCCTGTGGATTTTGGACTCTGTGTTCCTGCGGTCACGTGAGACAGTTTTATAAATTTTATATTTGCATGTGTTCCCTGTTGATTCTGTTTCTCTAGAGAACCCTAATACAATTATACACTATGTATGGAATTTTTTGTGGGTTAGGATTTATTTACCAACAGAGATATTTGGAAAAAATAAAAATCAGAGGTATCAGTATGAACTTGTGACTTTAATATAGACACAGAGATATAAATAAAAATAGTGTGTTTTTGTATTAGTATACATAATATGTCCCATAGCTTTCTCTGCTGAGATGGTCCGGAGGCAGTGGCACCCTCATAACAATGTACATATCTGGCACCCAGAGCTTGGTTTCTGTGTGGTGGCTTGGAGTATGTGCCACAGATAAATAAGTTCTTCAGCCATTCCTGTGTGTGTGAGCCCATTGTAAACAGGATCTTTTCATGAGGTTGCTTCAGTTAATTCTGGATGGCCCGGTGGATTCTGGATGGGTCTTAATCCTATTACTAGAAGTCTTATAGAGAAGGCCACAAAGAGAGAAACCACAGGGAGCAGCCGGGGTGGTGTTAAAGAGTAGGGAGTTAATACTTACATTGTAGAGTTTATGTTTGTGGTCATGGAAAAGTTTTGGTAATGGATGATAGTGATGGTAGCACAAAATTGTGAACATAATTAACAGCACTGAATTATATATTTGAATGTGGTTAAAAGGGGAAATTTTAGGTTGTATATATGTTATTAGAATAAAAATTTTTAAAGGACTGAAAAAATAAATAAAAATAAACTTAAAAATTAAATTAATAAAAGAAGCAGCAGCAGCTTGAAATCAGTGTAACCTGGAAGAGAAAGGAAAGATGCTGCCATGTGCACTGCCACGTGACAGAAAAGCCAAGGACCAGGAATCACCAGCAGCCAGCCCTGGAATGCCACAATATTTGGAAAGGAAGCATCGCCTTGCTGCTGCCTCAATTATGAACTTCTAGCCTCAAAACTCTAAGTCAATAAGTTCCTGTGGTTTAATCCAGTCCATTTTATTAACAGCCAAGAAACAGAAACAATTTTTAAGTATCATTCTTCTGGTCTTCCAATAAAATGGACCAGGACCCTTTAGGAAAATGATCAAATTCAGAGCTGGAGTAGGGAAAACATATGAATATTTTGCGGTCCAGTAAGTGAGAAATTGCTGAAAAAAAAAAAAAAAAAAGAATTGTCAAAGGGTATGGTAGCTAGCTTGAAGGATCTTTCAGTAGCCTAATCTGAAACAATTTGAACCACAAAATAAATAATGATAGTAAAAAATAAGCATCCATGAGTCCATACTAATATAAATAATAAGTAAATGAAGAAATAAATAAATGGGAGAAAAGGTCTTCTTTTCAGCGGACTTCCAATGAACAGATGTAGAAGAAATAATGGAAATAGGAAAATGCTTATTAGACAAACATCATGGTAATAATTGTTGCAGGCAAGAATCATCAGTGGATGCTAAAATTGGTGGTGGAAGTATGGCAAGAAGCAGGATGTTTTCATAACCCCAAAGTATCAGCCTGCAAGAGACTTATTAATTATAAAAGGGAAAAACAGCAACTTTACAGTGGGGATATCTGGCAGACACGACCTTACCCAAGCATTCAAAATAATTAATACTAGTAATAAGATATATCATCATGTAAATGATACACTGAGAAGGACACAACATCATTTCTGTGAGGCTCTTGCCAAAAATGAATAACCTCAGCATGTACATGAGAAAGCATCAGACAAACCTAAATTGAAGGGCATTCTACAAAATTATTAACCAGTATACTTCAAAAGAAGGTTATGAAACTCAAAAAAATACTGTAGAACTGTCCTGGATTGGAGGAAGGTAAGGAGATAGTACTAGTAAAAACAATGTAAGATCATGGATTAGATCAAGTACCAGAGAAAGGGCATTTTGGGGGGAGGAACTAGTGAAATTCATGTAAGTCTATAGATTAGTCAAGAGTATTATACTATGTTAGTTTCTTAAGTAAAGAGTATAAGGGAACTCTATTATTTTTGTAACTTTTCTGTAAATCTAAAATAACCTCAAAAAGTTTTAAAAAGAATAAATAAGTATATATGATAAGAATAATGCCAAACAATTGGGCTTTTTAAGAAAATTAAGATATTTTAGAAAATTAATAGAGAAACCCAGTGTAGCCAGTGTGTGGGGAAAGAGAAATTCTAAGGTGGTGGTTAATGTCATGGACTCTGGAACCAAATTGCCTGTGGTTCTGCTCCATCTCTTACTAAAAGCACAACCCTAGGCAATTTGCCTTCTTTGTACTGTAAAGGTAAATAATAGTAACCGTCTCATAGGGCTGTTGAGAAAATTAAATGTTTTGAATAATGCCTAGCACATAATGTGAAGTGTCAGGTTGTAACAGGTATACAATAAATGGTAGTGGTAGTGATAGAAGTTCTTGTTATGGTTATTGTCATTACTTGTATTAGACGTTTCCATTCCTTGAAGGAATTTGCATTCTAAGGGGGGAGGCAGACCTGCATAGTGCAGAATGAAATGCAGCAGGACTAGATTATAAGCAATGTGTTGTAACTGTATAGAGAAAGGAGGATTACACCTGACAAGAAGTTTGAGAAAAGCTTCAAAAGCTTTCCCTTTTAAGGCTCTCTAATTATAATGCAATTAGCAGTGAGAGGGAGAAGGATTACAGCAGTTAACCTTATCAACTATCACTTTAGTTGCCTTAGAGTCTCTGTAACCTAGAGCAGCAATTCCTCACTTCAGATGATCAGTGCGCCCCTTGAAATTGTATACAGAACAGATTTGATTATATACTTAAGCATATATTATTATGAAGATGGGCCATAGCTTCATCGGATTCTCAGAGAGATGTAGCATCTATCAACCACTAACCCAAAGAAAAAGAGCACTGGATTTGGAGTTCAAATCTCAGCTTCTACAGTTACCATTGTGTGAATTTCAGTTTTCTCATCCTAACATTTGAAAGTAGGAGAGAACCAGCCTTAAGTCACCTTTAAGAATTGATTTTGAGATAGTGAGGTAATGTATTTGACAAGACTTTGTTAACTCAACTAGAGCAATGACTATTACCTCCAATGATAGTGATTATGAAACAGGAGGAGGGAGTCTTGGTAATCATTGTTCCAGGGCTGAGGAGCAGAGGGAAATCATCCACACCTGCTAATCTTCTTGTGAAACGTATCCTGTAGTCCTGAGGATACTGAGCTAGGAATTAGAGGCTTTGGCTTCTTGTGCAAGTTTTGTCATGGATGTCTCAGTTACTCACTTTCCTCATCCATAAAATCAGAATAATACTGCGCTCCTTGTTATTAACTCATTTTACAAGTGTTATAAGGATAAGAGTGGATCATGGGAATGACAATCTTTGAAGATTTTAAAGCTCATCACAAACCTAAGGGATAGTTAGGTTTTGCAATGAAATACTCAAAATTTCCAGAACTTTCTTCTGTAGATTAATGTCTACAAATGAGTGGATTTGATTGAAAGTAGAAAGGAAGGAAGGACGGAAGAATTTATGGATGAATATGAAGGCTCAGAGAGGCAGCAGCAGCAGAGTGTCATTCAGAAGCAACAACTTCCAGAATTCAGTCTTGAGTCAGACCTGGATTTAAATAACCCCTTTAATTCTCCCCTGCTTTAGAGATAAGCTTTTTAAAAAAACATTGCCTATACTCTTGTTCTCTGTTTCCTCACCATCTACTTCTTCCTTACCCTCTCCAATCTGATTTCTAGCATCTTCTGCCCTCTGAGAATTTGCTGCTAAGGTCGTTAGTGCTGAATCCATAGGGTACTTTTCAGACCCTTTTCCTGAGTTCTCAGCAGCATGGCACCTCCATTCCTTTTAACATTCTCTTTCCTTGCTTAACCTCCCATTTTCTTCTTCTGTCTCTGAGGAAATCTTGAAATCTCTTCAGGCTCATGACCCTTTTCTTGACTGCTGACATTAAGGTTCATTGCCTCTGGGTTCTTGGCCTTCTTCTCTGTTTTCACTATCTTCTAAGATGACACCCTCTACACTCTTGGCATCATTTCTTCTTTTATTTTTTAACTATTTTTATTGTATAATATAACATATGTACAAAGCAAAGAAAGAAAAAAGCAATAGTTTTCAGAGCACTCTTCAACCAGTAGTTACAAGACAGATTCCAGAGTTTGTCGTGGGCATTTCCTTCTAGATGCTCCAGAACATTGGACGCTAGAAGGAATAAATATTTTTTTATCATCATAATCAACTTTTTTTATGTGTGTGAAAAATAATGCATATACAAAAAAGCAATATATTTCAAATGCATAACAACAATTTAGAACAGATTTCAGAGTTTGATATGGGTTACAAGCCCACAATTTTAAGTTTTTACTTCTAGCTGCTCTGAGATGCTGGAGACTAAAAGAAATATCAGTTTAATGATTCAGTAATCATGTTTGTTTGTTAAACCCTACTTTTTCTGTATAACTCCACCATCACCTTTGATCTTTCTTCCACTCTTTAGGGGTATTTGAGCTATGCCTATTCTAATTTTTTCATGTTGGGAGGGGCTGTCAGTAATATGGGGTAGGGAGATGGATCTAGTTGATGTTCTGGAGAGTTTGGCCCCTCTAGGTTTCAGGACTTATCTTGTCCAAGGACCCATCTGGAGCTTGTAGGTTGCTGGAAAGTTACCCTAGTGCATGGAACATTGTGAATCTTATATATTGCCCTAGGTGTTCTGAGGATTGGCTGGAATGGTTTTGGTTTGGATTTGGCCAGTTATGCTAGGTAGCAATGTCTAATTGAAGCTTGCGTAAGAGTGACCTCCAGAGTAGCCTCTTGACTCCATTTGAACTGTCTCAGCTTATTTGTTACGCTTCTTTTCTCCCTTTTGGTCAGGTTGGCATTGTTAATTCCATAGCACCAGGGCCAGATTCATCCCTGGGAGTCAGCTCCCATGCTGCCAGGGTGACTTTCACCTCTGGATGTCATATCCCATGTAGTGGGGAGGGCAATGATTTCATTTGCAGAGTTGGGCTTAGAGAGAGAAAGGCCACATCTGAGCAACAAAGGAGTCCTCCAGAAGTAACTCTTAGGCACACCCATAGGTAGGCTAAGCTTCTGCACTACATACACAAACTTCACAAGAACAAGCTTCAAGAACAAGGGTTGGCCTATTGATTTGAGTGTCCCTAATGTTTGACACAGTATTAGGGGTTTCCGCAGTGGTAAAGTTTAATAATTCCATGTTTTTTTCCCATCTCCTCAAAGGATTTTGCCTATACTTGTAGATTATCTGCTTAATATATTCTAGGATGTATCCAGGCATTATATTGAGCTATGCAGGATTAAAGGACCTCATTCTTATTCTGGGCTCCCTGTGTTTTGATAGTTTAAATGAGCTATCCAGACAGGTTTGAGTTAGATTATGTGCTTTAGAAAATTTGTTTTCCAGACAAAATGTACCTTTCTTCCTTTGGTCTCTAAGAGAAGGTGAGGTTCTAAGATATAGACATTGTCTTCCTTACCCCTGTGTTCTGAATTACCTTAATCCCTACCGATTGGCTTCATTCTTATCTCTAAATACCAGGTTATACATATGTGGTAGTTAGATTCAGTTGTCAACTTGGCCAGGTAAAGGTGTCTAGTTATGTTGCTGTGGACATGAGCTAATGATACGTGAACCTCATCTGTTACTCATTACATCTACAGTCAGCTAGGAGGCATGCCTGCTGCAGTGAATGATGTTTGATTTAATCGGCTGATGCTTAAATGAGAGAGCTCAACGTAGCACAGCCCAAGCAGCTCAGCATACCTCATCTCAGCACTAGCAGCTCAGTCCAGGCCTTTGGAGATGCAGAAAGAAAACACCCCAGGGAAAGTTGTTGGAACCTAGAGGCCTGGAGAGAAGGCCAGCAGAGATCACCCTGAGCCTTCCCACATAAGAAAGAACCTCAGATAAAAGTTAATTGCCTTTCCTCTGAAGAACTAATGAAATAAATCCCATTTTATTAGAAGCCAATCCGTCTCTGGTGTGTTGCATTCCGGCAGCTAGCAAACTACAACAACATATATAAAAGAACCTCTCAAAATCCAAAAATAATAATTACCACTCTGGACTAAATGTGACTGCTATAAGAGTTACAATCTAGGCCTCTGTTTTCTTATAAGCATTTTCTAAAGGAGACCATGCAATAATTGCTCTTTTGTTTCTGGCTTATTGTGCCTCACCAAATGTCTCACAGGTTCATTCACAATGTTGCATGCCTCAAAATTTCACTCCCTTTTGTAGCAGCACAGTATCTGATCATATGTATACACCATCGTTCACCAATCTACTTCTCAGTCAGTGCATCCTTCAGCCACCTGCATTCATTAGGCATCATGTATAATGACCAAAGTCCACAGTCCATCAACACTCTCATTTTAGATAATCTCCAAGAGAAAGATAACCAATAAACACACCCTCACCAATAGGAACTCTAAACCTCCCTTAATTCTTTTCCCTACCCCATTATTTACCCCTGGTATTGCTGTGATACTGCTGATGTTTTCCTGTTAAACATAGTCTTGGCATCAGTTTAAAAGATATTTTAAAGATATCTTCATGCACATACAGTCCATTCAAAGTATATACTCAGTGGCTCACAATATCATCACATAGTTTTGTATTCATCACTATGAGCATTTTAAAAACATTTGCATCACTCTAGAAAAAGCAACAAAAATAGAAATGAGAAAACCCATGCATTCCATACCCCTGACCTCTCTCTGTCTTTGAACACTAATATTTCAATCTACCCAATTTTCCCCCTTACCCCCCCATTATTTATTTATTTTATCCTTATTTTTTTTGACTCATCTGTCCATACCCTGGATAAAAGGAGCATCAAACACAAGGTCTTCTCAATCACACAGTCACACTGTAAGAGCTATATAGTTATATAATCATCTTCAAGAATCAAGGTTATTGGAACACAGGTCAACAGTTTCAGGTACTTCCCTCCAGCCACTCCAATACACTGTAAACTAAAAAGGGATATCTATATAATGCATAAGAATAACCTCCAAGATAACCTTTTTTCTCTGTTTGAAATTTCTCAACCACTGAAACTTTACTTTGTCTCATTTCTCTCTTCCCCCTTTGGGTCAAGGCTTTCTCAATCCCATGATACTGGGTCTTGGTTCATCCCAGGAGTTCTTTCCCCATTTCCAGTGAGATGTACACCCCTGGAGTCGTGTCCCCTGTAGAGGAGAGGGCAGTGAGTTCACTTGCTGAGTTGGCTTAGAGAGACCACATCTGAGCAACAAAAGATGTTCTCTGGGGGTGACTCTTAGGCAAAATTATAAGTAGGCTTAAATTCTCCTTTGTAAGAGTAAGTTTCATAGCAGCAAACCCCAAAATGAAGGCTTAGCCTACTGAATCAGTTGTCCCACTGCCTGTGAAAATACCAAGAATTCCTCGGATGGAGAAGTTTAATACTTCCTCCATTCTCCCCACTTCCCCTAGGGGACTTTGCAAATACTGTTTTTATTGTATGCCTAGTTACTCTGGGATGTTTTGGGGCATCACACGAATCTGTACACACTAACAAGATTCCATGTAATTATGTATGGTGTTCAAATAAACTGACCATACAGGTTAAATTAGATAAAGCACTACCCAAAATATAATTTTGCACCAAATAAACATCTCTCCCTTTGGTGTCCAGAAGCTGAAGTTTTTAAATATAGGCCATATCATTCTTTACCCTGTATTCTGATTTACCTTAGTCCTATCCAGATCAGCTTTTTTCATATCTTTAGTCGAAGACTGATCACTTTTTCAACTTTTTTTAATAGTTGCTGTCTGAGGTATAGTGCTGACTTTCATAGCTTCAGTGCTCTAACTCTGAGTCTGAGATGTTACATAAATATCCAAAGTTTTAGGGAATGACCAGGTTATACACAAAGAGCCCAGTATCTCAGGATTTATAAATAACAGTTACAACTCCTGATTATATGTAACTGCTATAAGAGCATGCAATCTAGGACCTTTTACAATAGGCCCCAACCTGATAACCCAGGCCCTCAATCTCAGTTCATCACTTTTTTTTTATTATAGGTAGTCTATATGAGTAAAGCATGATAATATTTGACTTTTTGTTTCTTACACTTCATTCAGTATACTGTCCTCAAGATGCAGTCACTTAGTTGCATGTCTCACATCTTGGCATCATTTTTTCTCTATTTTGATGAATTTCAAATTTTATCTCTAGCCCAGATATTTGGTAGATGTTCACTGACTGTCAGTTGTCTTCCTTTCCACCTTCCTTCTATTGTCCTGCTAAGAAAAGTGCATCCGTATTCTATCAGATCTATGAATAGAATATCGTAAGAATATAGGAAACAATCTATTTTGCTTTGGGTCATAAAACTAACTAGGCATAGCTGTTATCAAATTGCGTTTGGCTGTTTGGAAGGGAAAACACATCCCTTGGAATCAGAAACCATATGTCTCTTTTGATGTGTCTTGGGCCTTTCTGAAAACAGCAACACAGGTCACCACTATCTCAGAGCTCAGCATCAGCAAATCCAATTTGAAACTGTAGAAACAAATGTTGATAAACAAATTGAATATTTTATACTGTTTATTTACCATGATCCTTTCAGGCCGCATCCCTGGACAGAGATGTTTTCTGAGCTTATGAGTTATGTAAACAGTAACAAGTTGTGTCCATGCATGTAAGCGGTAACCATTCTCTCACTGTCCAACGCCAGATATCCAGATATTTCACTCCTCAGCTAGAGGTTGCCTTACACTGATCATAGCGTCAGCTTATTTTCTCTTCAAATTCCTATTATTTTCTTGATGCTCTTGTGGAACCTAAATAGATTATGGTCTCAGAATGAGGGTCTGATGACAGCAGTATTTGATGGGAAATTATTGGCCTAATCCAGAAATGCTAGGTTCAGGGTTGACAACAGAGCCATGGTTAGAACCAGATCCTTTGTAACTGTCTGATGAATGAGTGTCTTTCAAGCATCTTCTGCCAAGCTGCCTCTCTCATTCTAATATGTAAGGATTGCTCTTCTTTCAACATGGAACATCCTTTCCTTGTTCCCAGTGAATAAATCAATTGAACACACTTTTTGGGCAAAGACTTACTTGTTCTTAGCTTTTTCCAGTGCATAGATGAATTGGATAGAGTACCTGTCCTCAAGGTGTTCACAGTCCAGCTCAGAAGAGAAACAAATCAACAGTAAATTATACTCTCATAGGATCAGAGCGATAGCAGAGAGCGTGGCACAGTTCAGCCTTTATTGGTCATTTGCTATATACCAGACCTGTGTTAAACATTGGACATATACACATACTCAGTAAATATATATTGAGTTCCTATTGTGTGCTAAGCACTTATGATAAAAGAGTGAGCAAAACAGACAAAGCCCTTGCCTTCATAGAAATTATATTCTAGTTACAGGTGTACCTTGTTTTGTTATGCTTCACTTTATTGCACTTCGCAGATACTGTTTTTTGTTTGTTTGCTTATAAATTGGAGGTTTGTGGCAGTCATGCATTAAGCAAGTCTTATCAGCACCATTTTTCCAACAGCATGTGCTCACTTCATGACTCTGTCACATTTTGGTAATTCTTGCAATATTTCAAATGTTTTCATTATTACTATATCTGTTATGATGATCTGAGATGAGTGATTTTTGGTGTTACTAGTGTAATCATTTTGGGGAGCCACATTTAAAATGCCCAAATAAAACAGTGAACTTAATAAATGTTGCGTATGTTCCGACTGCTCCACCAACCAGCCAGTCCCACATCTGTCTTCCTATGCTCAGGCTTCCCTATTTCCTGAGATACAACCATATTGAAATTAGGCTAGTTAATGATCCTACAGTGGCCTCTTAGCATTCAAGTGAAAGGAAGAGTCCCACGTCTCTCACTTTAAAATTAAAAGCTAGAAATAATTTCAACATTAGACATGCTGAAAGCTGAAATAGACCAAAAGTCAGACCTCCTGCACCAGTTAGCCAAGTTGTGAATGCAAAGGAAAAACTCCTGAAGTAAATTAAAAGTTCTACTCCAGTGAACACACAAATGTTAAGAAAGTGAAACAGCCTTTATTGCCAATGTGGAGAAAGTTTTAGCAGTCTGGATAGAAGATCAAATCAGCACAACTTTCTCTTAAGCCAAAGCCTAATCCATAGCATGGGACTAACTCTCTACTTCTGTGAGGGCTAAGAGATAAGGAAGCTTGTAGAAGGAAATTGAAGCTAGCAGAGGTTGGTTCTTGAACTTTAAGGATTGAAATTGTCCCTAAAACATAGTAGTGCAAGGTAAAGCAGTGTGTACTGATGTAGAAGCTGCTATAAGTTATCCAGAAGACCTAGCGAGGATCATTGATGAAGGTAGCTAGGCCAAATGATGATGAAACAGTCAGTCTTCTACTGGATGAAGATCCATCTAGGACTTTCCTAGGCAGAGAGGAAAAGTCAATCCCTGACTTCAAAATTTCGAAGGACAGTCTTACTCTCTTGTTAGGAGCTAGTGCAGCCAGTGATTTTCAGTTGTAGTTAATGGTCATTTACCATTCCAAAAATCCTAGGGCCTAAAAGAATTATGCTACATCTACTCTGCGTATGCTTTATAAATGGAACAACAAAGCATATATGACAGTACATCTCTTTACGACATGATTTATTGCTGAGACCTACTGCTCAGGAAAAGGATTTCTCTCAAAATATTACTGCTAATTGATAGTGCTCCTGGACACCCAAGAGTTCTTTTGGAGATATATGAGATTCATGTTGTTTTCATGCCTACTGCACAACATCCATTCTGTGGCCCATAGATACAGAGTCTTTTCAACGTGCAAGACTTATTATTTAAGAAATACTGCTATAGACAGTGATTCTTCTGATTGGATCTGGGCAAAGTAAATTGAAAGCATTCTGGAAAATGGAAAAGACTCACCATTCTCAATGCCTTAATGTTCTTAAGAATATTCGTGATTCATGGGAAAAGGTCAAAATAGCAACATTAGTAGGAATTTGAAGACGTTGATCCCAGCCCCCATGGATGACTTTGAGGGATTCTAGACTTCAGTAGAGGAAGTAACTGCAGACATGGTAGAAACAGCAAGAGAATTAGAATTAGAAGTAAAGCCTGAAGATATGACTGAATGGCTACAATCACATGATAAAACTTAAATGGATGAGGAGTTGCTTCTTATGGACGCACAGGAAACGTGGTTCTTGAGATGGAATCTACTCCTGGTGACAATGCTGTGAGCATTGTTGAAATGACAACAGAGGATTTAGAATATCACATAAACATAGTTAATAAAACAGTGGCGGGGTTTGAGAGGAATGCCTCCAATTATGAAAGAAGTTCTACCATGAGTAAAATGCTGTCAAACAGCATCTCATTTTACAGATAAAGGTTTTGTGAAGGCAAGAGTCAATTGATGCAGCAGACTTTATTGTTGTCTTATTTTAAGAAATTATCACCATCACCCAAAATTCAGCAACCACCACCCTGGTCAATCAGCAGCCACCAAAAATTGAGGAGAGACCATCCACCAGCAAAAAGATTACAATTTGCTGAATGCTCGGCTGATTGTCACTTTTTTTGCAGTAAAGAATTTTAATTAAGGTATGTACATTGTTTTTTTAGATATAATGCTATTGCACACTTAATAGATTAAAATATATGTAAGTATAATTTTTAAAAAAATTTTATTTTTTTAAAACATAAAAACATACAAACATGAATATTCTTACCATGTGATCAATCCATTCTTGGTATACAATCAATAACTCACAGTATCATCATATAGTTCTATGTTCATCACCATGATCATTTCTTAGAAAATTTGCATCAATTCAGAAAAAGAAATAAGAAAAAAACTCATACATATCATATCCCTTACCCCTCCCTCTCATTGAATGCTGGTATTTCCATCTACCCAATATATTTTAGCCTTTGCTTCCCCTATTTTTTTTCGATACCCCTTACCACTCTCTTTCATTGATTACTAGCATTTCAATCTACTAAATTTATTTTAACATTTGTTCCCCTTACTATTTATTTTTAATCCATATGTTTTACTCATCTGTCCATACTGTAGATAAAAGGAGCAACAGACGCAAGGTTTTCACAATCACAAGTCACTTTGTGAAAGCTGTATCATTATACAATCATCTTCAAGAAACATGGCTACTGGAACACAGCTCTACATTTTCAGCCAATTCCCTCCAGCCTTTCCAATATACTTTAACTAAAAAGGTGATATCTATATATTGCATTAAGAATAACCTCCAGGATAACCTCTCAACTAGTTTGAAATCTCTCAGTCATTGGCACTTTATTTTGTCTCATTTCTCTCTTCCCTTTTTTGGTCGAGAAGGTTTTCTCAATCCCTTGATGCTGAGTCCCAGCTCATTCTAGGATTTCTGTGCCACGTTCCCAGGAAAGTTTACATCCCTGGGAGTCATGTCGCACATAGAGAGGGGGCAGTGAGTTTGCTTGTCATGTTGGCTGAGAGAGAAAGGCCACATCAGAGCAACAGAAGAGGTTCTCTGGGGTTGACTCTTAGGCCTAATTTTAAGTAGGCTTAGCCTATCCTTTGCGGGGATAAGTTTCGTATGAACAAACTCCAAGTCTGAGAGCTTGGTCTATTGATTTGGTCCCTGAGACTTGTGAGAATAACAGGAATTTTCCACATGGGGAAGTGGAATTTTCCCCCTTTCTCGTCATTATCCCAATGGGACTTTGCAAATACTTTTTTATTCATTGTTCACATCACTCTGGGATTTGTCAGGACATCGTTCTAGACAAACTTACAAAATCTCATGACCTACTCAAGGTTCCATCTACTTACGGTGTTCAATTAAATGTCCACATAAATTATATTAGGAAATGTACTAGTTAAATTATAAATTTTGTACCAAATAAACATTTTTTTGCTTCAGTCTTACACATAAGTTAAAGTTTTAAAATATGAATTATCTTCTATTTTCAACACCCTGCAATATTGACATTCCTTTGTTCTTCCTCATGCAAAAACATTTTTTAATTTGTACATTTAGTCACTATCATTATACATTCTAGGCATTCCTAGATTATGCCCTCTCAGTCTTTATTATCCATTTTTCCTTCTGATTTCATTTGTGTCCCCAGCCCTCCTCCCTCTATCATTCTCACATTCAGTTTCATTCAGTGTACTAACATTATTGTATTACTGTTAGGTAATATTGTGCTATCCATTTCTAAATTTTTACAATCAGTCCTGTTGCACAATCTGTATCTCTTCAGCTCCAATTGCCCAATATCTACCCAGTTTCTATCTCCTGATGGTCCATGTTCTTAGCTGAAATTCTCCAAGTTCATTCACTAATGTTTGTTCATATCAGTGAGACCATACAGTATTTATCCTTTTGTTTCTGACTAATCTCACTCAGCATAATGTCCTCAAGGTCCATCCATGTTGTTACATACTTCATAACTTTATTCTGTCTTACAGCTGCATAATATTCCTTTGTGTATGTATACCACAGCTTGTTTAGCCAGTTGCCTGTTGATGGACATTTGGGCTGTTTCCATCTCTTGGCAATTATAAATAATGTTGCTATAAACATTGGTGTGCAAATGTCTGTTTGTGTCCTTGCTCTCATATCCTCCGAGTAGATACTTTGCAATGGTATTGCCAGATCATATGGCAATTCTATATGTAGTGTCCTGAGGAACCACCAAACTGTCTTCCACAGCAGTTGTACCATTTTACATTCCCACAACAATGGATAAGTGTGCCTCTTTCTCCACATCCTCTCCAGCACTTGTCATTTTCTGTTTTATTGATAATGGCCATTCTGATGGGTGTGAGATGATATCTCATTGTGGGTTTGATTTTCATTCCCTAATAGCCAGGTAAGTTGAGCATCTTTTCATGTGCCTTTTAGCCATTTGTATTTGCTTTTCTGAGAAGTATCTGTTCATGTCTTTTGCCCATTTTGTAATTGGGTTGTTTATCTCTATCTTGTTGAGTTGAACAATCTCTTTAATATATTCTAGATACTAGACCCTTATCTGACATATCGTTTCCAAATATTGACTCCAATTGTGTAGCTATCTTTTTACTTTCTTGACAAAGTTCTTTGATGAACAAAGTGTTTGGTTTTGAGGAATTCTCATTTATTTATTTATTTCTTCAATGCTCGTGCTTTATGTGTAAGATCTAGGAAACCACCTAGTATTAGAAAGTTTATAAGATATTTCCCTACATTTTCTTCTTAAAGTTTTATGGACTTAGATCTAATGTTTAGGTCTTTGATCCATTTTGAGTTAATTTTTGTATAGGGTGTGAGATATGCATCTACTTTCATTCTTTTGCATGTGGATATCCAGTTCTCTAGGCACCATTTATTGAAGAAACTGTTCTGTCTTGGGTGAGTTGTCTTGACTGCCTTATCGAAAATCAATTGTCCATAGATGAGAGGGTCTACATCAGAACAGTCTATTCGATTCCATTGGTCAATATATCTATCTTTATGCCAGTACCATGCTGTTTTGACCACTGTACCTTCATAATACACCTTAAAGTCAGGTAGTGTGAGACCTCCGACTTCATTTTTCTTTCTCAGGATATTTTTAGCTATTGAGGGGTGCCTGCCCTTCCAGATAAATTTGGTTATGGTTTTTCTATTTCTGAAAAGTAAGTTTTGGGGATTTTAATTGGTATTGCATTGAATCTGTAAATCAATTTAGGTAGAATTGACCTCTTACTATATTTAGTCTTCCAGTCCATGAACACGGTATGCCCTTCCATTTATTAAGGTCTTCTGTGATATCTTTTAGCAATTTCTTGTAGTTTTCTTTGTATAGGTTTTTGTGTATCCTTAGTTAAATTTATTCCTAAATATTTTATTCTTTTGGTTCCAATTGTAAATGGAATTTTTTTTCTTGATTTCCCCCTGAGATTCTTCATTACTAGTATATAGGAACACTACAGATTTTTGAGTGTTGGTCTTGTAACCTGCCACTTTGCTGTACTCATTTATTAGCTCTAGTAGTTTTGCTGTGGATTTTCAGGGATTTTCAACATATAGTATCATACCATCTGCAAACAGTGAGTGTTTTGCTTCTTCCTTTCCAATTTGATCCCTTGTATTTCTTTTTCTTCTCTAATTGCTCTGACTAGAATTTCCAACACAATGTTGAATAACAATGGTGATGGTGGACATTCTTGTCTTGTTCCTGATTGTAGGGGAAAAGTTTTCAGTTTTTCCCCATTGAGAATAATGTTAGCTGTGAGTTTTTCATATATTTCCTTGATCATGTTGAAGAAGTTCTCTTCTATTCCTATCCTTTGAAGTGTTTTCAACAAGAAAGGATGTTGAATTTTGTCAAATACCTTTTCTCCATCAATTAAGATGATCATGTGGTTTTCTCCTTTGATTTGTTGATATGATGTATTGCATTAATTGATTTTATTATGTTGAACCATCCTTGCATAACTGGGATGAATCCTCCTTGGTCGTGGTGTATAATTCTTTTAATGTGGTGCTGGATTCAATGTGCAAGAATTTTATTGAGGATTTTTGCATCTGTTTTCCTTAGAGAGAGTGATCTGTAGTTTTCAATTCTTGAAATATCTTTGTCTGGCTTTAATATGAGGGTGATTTTTGGCTTCTAGAATGAGTTAGGTAGCCTTCCTCCTCTTCAATTTTTTTGAAGAGTTTGAGCAGGATTGGTACTAATTATTTTTTGAATGGTTGGTAGAACTCACGCGTGAAGCCGTCTGGTCCTGGGCTTTTCTTTTTTGGTAGCTTCTTAATGACTAATTCAGTTTCTTTACTTGTGATTTGTTTCTTGAGGTCATCAATTTCTTCTCAAGTCAATGTTGGTTGTTCATGCCTTTCTAGGACATTATCCATTTCATCTACATTATCTAGTTTATTAGCATAAAGTTTTTCATAGTATCCTCTCATTGCCTCCTTTATTTCTGCATGGTCAGTGGTTATGTCTCCTCTTCCATTTCTGATTTTGTTTATTTGCATCCTCTCTCTTCTACTTTTTGTCAACCTTGCTAAGGGTCCATCAATCTTACTGATTTTCTCAAAGAACCAGCTTCTGGTTTTGTGGATTTTTTCAAGTTCTCAATGTTATTTATTTCTGCTCTAATCATTATTTCTTTCCTTTTGGGTTAGTTTGTTGTTCTTTCTCTAGTACTTCTAAGTGGACAGTTAATGTCTCTGTCTTTGCTCTTTCTTCGTTTTTGATATAGACATTTAGGGCAATAAATTTCCCTCTTAGCACTGCCATTGCTGCGCCCCATAAATTATGATATGTTGTGTTTTCATTTTCATTTTCCTCAAGATATTTATTGATTTCTCTTGTAATTTCCTCATTGACCCACTGGTTGTTTAAGACTGTGTTGTTGAGCCTCCCTATATTTGTGAATTTTCTGGCCCTCTGCCTGTTATTGATTTCCAACTTCATTCCTTTATGATCGGAGAACGTGTTTTGTATTATTTCAATCTTTTTAAATTTATTGAGAATTGCTTTGTGACCAAGCATATGGTCTATCCTTTAGAATGATCCATGAGCACTTGAGAAAAAGGTGTATCCCGCTGTTATGTTGTATAATGATCTATAAATATCTGTTAAGTCTAGCTCATTTATTGTATTATTCAACTTCTCTGTTTCTTTATTGATCCTCTGTCTAGATGGTCTATCCATGATCGGAGTGTGGAATGGAAGTTTCCAATTATTATGGTAGATGTGTCTATTTCTCTTTTCAGTGTTTGCCTCATGTATTTTGGAGCGCTCTGGCTCACTGTATAAATATTTATGCAGTTATGTCTTCTTGTTGAATTGTTCCTTTTATTAATACATAGTGTCCTTCCTTGTCTCTTTTAATTGTTTTACATTTGAAGTCTAATTTGTTATATATTAGTATAGCTACTCCTGCTCTTTTCTGATTGTTGTTTGCATGAAATATCTTTTCCCAGCCTTTCACTTTCAGCCTATGTTTATCCTTGGGTCTAAGATGCATCTCCTGTAGACAGCATATAGACGGGTCCTGGTTTTTTGTTTGTTTGTTTGTTTTTTGTTACTGTTGTTTCTAATTTTTTTTAAAAAAATTACAGGAAAGAAACACAAACATTCTTAATATGTGATCATTCCATTCTACATATATAATCAGTAATTCACAAGATCATCACATAGTTGCATATTCATTATCATGATCATTTCTTAGAACATTTGCATCAATTCAGAAAAAGAAATAAAAAGACAACAGAAAAATAAAATGAAAACAAAAAAATTATGAATACCATACCCCTTACTCCTTCCTTTCATTGATCACTAGCATTTCAAACTAAATTTATTTTAACATTTGTTCGCCCAATTATTCATTTTTATTTATATGTTCTACTCATCTGTTGACAAGGTAGATAAAAGGAGCATCAGACACAAGTTTTCACAATCACACAGTCATATTGTGAAAGCTATATCATTATACAATCATCATCAAGAAACATGGCTGCTGGAACACAGCTCTACATTTTCAGGCAGTTTCCTCCAGCCTCTCCATTTCCTCTTGAATAACAAGGTGATATCTCCTTAATGTATAAGAATAACCTCCAGGATAACTTCTCGACTCTGTTTGGAATCTCTCAGCCATTGACACTTTGTCTCATTTCACTCTTCCCCCTTTTGGTCGAGAGGGTTTTCTCAATCCCTTGATGCTGGGTCTCAGCTCATTCTAGGGTTTTTCTCAATCACTTGATGCTGAGTCTCAGCTCATTCTAGGATTTCTCTCCCACATTGCCAGGAAGGTCCACACCCCTGGGAGTCATGTCCCACATAGATAGGGGGAGGGTGGTGAGTTTGCTTGTTATGTTGGCTGGAGAGAGAGGCCACATCTGAGCAACAAAAGAGGTTCTCTTAGGGGTGACTCTTAGGCCTAATTTTAAATAGGCTTGCCCTATCCTTTGTGGGTTAAGTTTCATATGAATAAACCCCAAGACTAGGGGCTCAGCCTATAGCTTTGGTTGTCCACACTGCTTGTGAGAATATCAAGAATTCAACTTGCGGAGGTTGAATTTTCCCCTGTTTTCACCATTCCCCAAAGGGGACTTTGCAAATACTTTTCCGCTTATTGATCAAATCACTCTGGGGTTCATCGGGGCATCACTCTGGACAAACCAACAAAATCTCATGTCCTACCCAAGGTTCCATGTACTTATGTTGTTCAAACAAGCTACCTACATAAGTTATATTAGGAAATGCACTAGCTAAAATACAAATTTTGACCAAATAAACATTTTTTGCTTTAGTCTCACACATAAGTTGAAATTTTAAAATATTAATTACCGTCTATTTTCAGCACCCTGCATTAATGACATTCCTTTGTTCTTCCTCATGCAGAAACATTTGTTAAATTTGTACATTTAGTCACTGTCATTATACACTCTAGACAATCCTAAATTATACCATCTCAATCTTTATCGTCTATCTTTCTTTCTGATTTCATTTGTGCCCCCAGCCCTCCTCCCTCTATCATTCTCACATTCAGCTTCATTCAGTGTTTTAACATAATTGTATTACAGTTAGGTAGTATTGTGCTGTCCATTTCTGAGTTTTTACATTCAGTCCTGTTGCACAATCTGTATCCCTTCAGCTCCAGTTACCCAATATCTTACCCTATTACTATCTCCTGATGGTCTCTGTTACCAACGAAATTCTCCAAGTTTATTCACTAATGTCAGTTCATATCAGTGAGACCATACATTATTTGTCCTTTTGTTTCTGGCTAACCTCACTCAGTATAATGTCCTCAAGGTCCGTCCATGTTGTTACATACTTCATAACTTTATTCTGTCTTATAGCTGCATAATATTCCATCATATGTATATGCCACAATTTTTTTAGCCACCCATCTGTTAATGGACATTTTGGCTGTTTCCATCTCTTGGTAATTGTAAATAATGCTGCTATAAACATCAGTGTGCAAATGTTCATTCATGTCCTTGCCCTCATGTCCTTTGAGTAGAGACAGCATATAGATGGGTCCTGTTCCCTAATCCATGCTGCCAGTCCATGTTCCCAGATTGAGAAGCTTAATCCATCAACATTCACTGTTATTACTGCCCAAAGGCAGTACCCTCCTCTACCATTTTGCCTTTTGGCTTTTATATGTCCTTCTAATTTTCCTTCTTTTTACCTTTATTCATAGTCTTCCTTTCTACACTCTTCTCCACACCTCTCGCTTCTGCTTCGTATCTGTCTCTAGTGCTCCCTTTAGTATTCTTGCAGAGCTGGTGTGGAGAAATGAACAAATTCTCTCAGTAATTTTTTGTCTGAAAATGTTTTAATTTCCCCCTCATTTTTGAAGGACAATTTTGCTGAATATAGAATTCTTGGCTGGCAGTTTTTCTCTTTTAATAATTTAAATATACCATCCCACTGTCTTCTCGCCTCCATGGTTTCTGTTGAGAAATCTATGCATAGTCTTATTGGGCTTCCCTTGTATGTGATGGATTGCTTTTCTCTTGCTGCTTTTAAGATTCTCTCTTTCTCTTTGACATCCGACATTCTGATTAGTAAACAACTTGGAGTACGTCTGTTTGGATCTATTCTCTTTGGAGTATGCTGCACTTCTTGGATCTGTAATTTTAAGTCTTTCATAAGAGTTGGGAAATTTTCAGTGATATTTCCTCCATTAGTTTTTCTCCTCCTTTTCCCTTCTCTTCTCCTTCTGGGACACCCACCACATGTATATTTGTACGCTTCATATTATCATTGAATTCCCTGAGTCCCCGTTCATATTTTTCCATTTTTTTTCCCCTATAGTTTCTGTTTCTTGTTGGATTTCAGATGTTCCATCCTCCAGTTCACTAATCCTATGTTCTGCCTCTTGAAATCTACCATTGTAGGTTTCCATTGTTTTTTTCATCTCTTCTACTGTGCCTTTCATTCCCATAAGTTCTGTGATTTGTTTTTTCAGACTTTCAATTTCTTTTTTTTGTTCATTCCTTGCCTTCTTTATATCCTCCCTCAATTCAACGATTTGGTTTTTGATGAGGTTTTCCATGTCTGTTTGTATATTCTGTATTAATTGTTTCAGCTTCTGTATCTCATTTGAATTGTTGGTTTGTTCCTTTGACTGGGCCATATCTTCAATTTTCCTAGTGTGATTTGTTATTTTTTGCTGGCATCTAGGCATTTAATTACCTTAATTAATTTATTCTGGAGATTGCTTTCACTTCTTTTACCTAGGGTTTTCTAGCTGGATGAATTTGTTGTCTTTCTGTTCTTTGACATTCAGTTCAGCTTTTTCTGGACCTCTAGCTTAGGTTTTGTTTAACAGAGGAGAATTTTTCAGTTCTTGTTTTCTTGTCTCTTGCCCTGCTTGTATGGTGCGTTTTTCCCCCCACACTGAGGGTCTACATAGGTATTATAGACCCCAGCCAGATTTTCCCAGGCCAAAGTGGCCTCCTATTAGGAGGAAAGAGTCACCTGCGTTGGTTTTCCCTGAGGGTGAGACCCAGCAAGTTGACAGACTTTCCTGTGAAATCTCTGGGCTCTGTTTTTCTTATCCTGCCCAGTATGTGATGCTTGTCTGCCTGCAGGTACCACCACCATAAGATGATGCAGCGTCTTTAGCTTTGGCAGACTCTCCCTGCTGAGTGCGTGGTGGAGACAGAGGAGAGGTTGTAGGCTGGTTTTAATG
>PVIY010042544.1:0-20899 GCA_004026745.1 Myrmecophaga tridactyla | reverse complement strand
GGTCACTGACGTGGCCCAGGAGCTGTTCTGTACTGTTTCTGGTTATTTAAGTAGTTGTTCTGGGGATGAACTAAAATGCGCACATTGTTAAGCCGCCATCTTGGCCACATTTATGTGTTTTGTTTTTTTCTCAAAAAAAAAAAAAGAAATGAAAGAAAACAGTGATTCTTCCCCTAGTGAAGTCAGTTTACAGATTAGTAGGGGATTATGAAGTAAACAAAGAGAACAGAGCCGACTTCAAGCAGCTTACTTGATCCTTGCCTATTTCACTAAGGGGTATGAACAACCTTTTCCTGACGCCTATCCTAGTTGTCTGGTGTTCTAGTTTGCTAGCTGCTGGGATGTAATATACCAGAAATGGAATGGCTTTTTAAAGGGGGAATTTAATGGATTGCTAGTTTACAGTTCTAAGGCTGAGAAAATATCCCAATTAAAACAAGTCTATAGAAATGTCCCATCAAAGGCATCCAGGGAAAGATACCTTGGTTCAAGAAGGCCGATGAAGTTCAGGGTTTCTCTCTCAAGTGAGAAGGCACATGACGAACACAGTCAGGGCTTCTCTCTTGGCTGGAAGAGCACATGGCAGGCAGGGGGTCATCTGCTAGCTTTCTCTCCTGGCTTCCGGTTTCATGAAGCTCCCCGGGAGGCGTTTTCCTTCTTCATCACCAAAAGTCCCTGGCTGGTGGACTCTCTGCTTTGATGCTGCAGCATTCTCTGCTCTCTCTGAATCTCTCATTGTCCAAAGTATTTCCTCTCTTATAGGACTTCAATAAACCAATCAAGACCCACTCGAATGGGTGGAGACATGTCGTCCCTTAATCCAGTTTAACAAACTCTCTTGACTAAATCACATCAACCAGGGAGATGATCTCATTACAGTTTCAAATATACAGTATTGAATAGGGATTATTCTACCTTTATGAAATGCGATTTATATTAAAACATGGCTTTTCTTAGGGGGCATACTTCCTTTCAAACCAGCACATCTAGGCAACCTCCCTGGTCCATCTTAGGGATGGACCTTGGAGGTCCAAAGTAAACTAGGCTGAACAGACCTGGTCCCTGCTTTTATTCCTCGACCAGCCTCCTGCCCCTCCCTCCTCTGACCTGAACTCAGTCTCAGGGAGGATACACAGGACCTGTTACCCTGCTCTGCTCCGTACTTGTGGCCTCAGCCACCAAGGGGAGCCATCACAGCTCCCCAAATACACCTGCTGTTTTTCCCACCTCCCTGATTTGCACATGCTGTACCCTCTCTCTGGGAGACCTTTCCCAGGGCCTTGTGTGCCAGGAGGGAGCCTGCCTGCTATCAAGGTCCAGTTCAAAGGCTCCAACCCTCGTTTATTTCATTTCTGAAAACAAAGAACATGTGGTCATATACAGAAGATGGATGGTTGAATACATAGAAAAGTAACTCAACGTGCTTCTGTCTGTGGAAGGGTGCCAGGCTGTTTTCATTTCCTTTGTGCTTTCCTGTGTTTTTCCATGTGAACTGTATTGAGGAGAAAAGCTGTCTGAGCCCTCAGCTCTGATATCCTCTTCTCCATTAGGATGACTTCCCACCCTGTTTCCAGGGTCAGGTCACCTCACATTCCTCTGGAGACTTCCCCAGTTCTGTGGGACATCTGGTTATCTGGCTGCCTGATCTGGGATCCCCTCTGTCCCCCCAACCATGCCCTGGACAAGTCAGGCCACACCTGCCCACCTTCTCTTCAGAGATGTCAGGACAGTTCTTTTGTATTGCCCTGCTATGCTGCACAAAACTTCAGCACTGAGGAGGGTCCTATAATGTGCGGAAGGAGAAATAAACACAAGGCACAAAATTATACCTATTTTACAGGTTGGTGATAGAAGCCCAGAGAGGATAGGTAATTTTCCCAAGGTGAGAACAGCCTGGAAGAGATGGAGCTTAGATTTGCCTCAGCCAGGCTGTCCTGGCTTGAGAGGCTGCTTTCAGGTACCATACTACCCTGCCTTTCTCTTTTGGAGCTGCAGGAGGACTCTGCCTAGCTACCAGCGTCTGTCCCAACCCGAGTTGGTAGTTGGGTGTTGGAAGGTTGAGACCCTCTGTACGATAGTTTTCCTCCTTACAATTCTCAATCATTTGTGCATCCTACAGATGATCTCTGACACCTGATCAGGACCCAACCCCATGCAAGTATGATTGAGGACATGATGGTGGAATCTGGCCACTTTCATTAGGATGCACCTGGTCTGGAGGAAGAGGCACTCATGGGTACTCCCGTGATTGACAACACAGTGTGGCCAGGGCTGGGATCTGCTTACCTGCTGTCCTTGGAGGTTGGTATGGAAATGTATTGGTCAAAGTAGGACCGTACACCATATTTTATTTAAACTTACCTCTGTTAATTACTTTTAGACATTTAGACTTCTTATACATGGTTCTCCATTTGTATCCTTATGCTGGAACTCACGAGTGTTTCGGGCAGTGTAATGGTTAAGTTCTTTCATCAGCTTGGCTAGGTTATGGTGTCCAGCTGTTTAGTCAAGCAAGCCCAGGCCTGATTGTTACTATGAGGCTATTTCCTAGACAGATTTAAATCATCAGTTGATAGCTATGACTGATTACATCTGTTATCAACAAAGGAGATTGCCTATAGCAATGAGAGACGTCTCATCCAATCATTGGAAAGGGAGAACTAATGATTTCAGGAGTCAGAAAGAAGAATTTCTCTCTCTACTTTAGCCAGCCAGCTTCTCCTGGGGAAGTCATTGAAACTCTCATGGGAATTCCCAGCCTACAGCCTGCTCTATGGAATTTGGACTTGCCAATCCCCATAGTCATGTGAGTCAATTCCTATAACAAATCTCATAATATTTGCATTATATATTCTGTCTGTTCTGTTTCCCAGGAGATTCCTGAGTATTACAGAGTTGGTAGTAAGAGTGGATTTTGAGAGACAGTATCTTAAAGATGAGATTTCTGAATTGATTTTGGGGTTCTGGGAATTGGTTCTCTAATCTGATTAGAGTCAAAGGCACTAATAACTATTTCCAATTATCAAGATGACACTGATAGTCCACAGCATGAACTGGCAATAGAGAAACGCAAAATATTACTATTAGATACCGCTACTCAAATAAGAGTCAAGGCTCAGGATGTGAGTGGGGTTTTTTTTGTTTGTTTGTTATGTTTTGTCTTTTTTCATCTGGTTCAGTCCTTTATTGGGGGCTTTAATCCCCTTCACATTGTCCACACTGAATGGGTATCCATCCGTTACTGATGGTTATCTCTGGTGATGGAGAGCTATCTGCCTTTTAAGCAATTTCAGAGAGCACTACTAATCATTAGAAAGCTATTCCTGAAACAGAGCAAAAGGCTATATTAGGATGTTGGGATTAGGAATTTTTTTCTTCTCTGTTTTTGAAACTGTTGGTAATAATTTTTAAACATTTTTATCGTGAAATATATATACAAAAAAGCAATAAATTTCAAAGTACATTTTAACAAGTAGTTATAGAACAGATTTCAAAGTTTGGTAAGGGTTGCAGTTGCACAATTTCAGGTTTTTCCTTCTGGCTGCTCCAAGACACTGGAGACTAAAACGAAATATCAATATAATGATTCAGCAGTCATAATCATTTGTTAAATCCTAACCTCTCTGTTATAACTCCTCCTTCTCCTTTGATCCTTCTCCCAGTTTTTAGGGATATTTGGGTTATGCCCATTCTGTTTTCATGTTGAAAAGCTATGCCAACAATATGGATGGGGGATAGAACTGGTTGATGTTCTTGGACAGACTGGCACCTCTAGGTTTCAGGATGTAACTGGCCTAGGAATCATCTGATAGTTTTAGGTTTCTGAAAAGTAAACTTAGTACATGAAACTTTTGTAGAATCTCAGATAGGTGTTCTTTAGGGTTAACAGGATTGATGTTGGTTGGGGTTTGAAAAACTGTGGCAATTAGCAATATTGAGCTGAAACTCGCATAAGAGTTGCCTCCAGAATAGCCTCTCAACTCTATTTGAACTCTCTTAGTGACTGATACCTTGTTTTGTTTCATTTCTTTCCCTTTTTGGTCAGGAAGGCATTCTTGATCCCACAGTGTCAGGACCAGGCTCATCCCTGGGAGTCATGTCCCACATTGCCAGGGAGACTCACACCCCCGATATTGTTTTTGACATCTAAACAAAATTTTGAGGAATTCAAAAATATTACGATGTCGGCTGGTTGTTCCTAAATATGCTAGATATAGTTGTAAAAGAAAGGGAAGAGCTCAAGTCTTCAAATTCCCAGCTCAAGCACTGCAGGAAAGACATGAAAATTTCTATGCGTGCACTGAAAGAAAGTCTTATTTCTTGTAACCGCAGACTTGCGATTTCTGAAAACCAGACCCAGAGTTTCATTTTTTCAAGTGGCTGAAATGCCAACATTACAGAGTATCTGCTGTTAAAGTGAGGGTGTTGATTGGAAAGGAATGGGATCCTGAAAATTGGAATGGGAACTTGTGGGCTGATGATGACAGTAGGGACACTGAAACCCTAGATTCTTCTGAGTCTTCTTTGTCAGATAAACTTGTAAAGGTCTTTCCTGAGGAATCAACCATCCAGTTTCCACCTAAAGAAACTAACCCTGTAGTGTCTGATAAACCTGTAATTGTCTCTCCTGAGGAAGCAGCCCTCACTCCTCTGTCTGTAGATATTAACCCTAGTTTACCAGATGATGCTTCCATGGAATGCCCTGAGGTAGTTGGCTAGCAGGACACTGCTAATTCTTCTCATGGCTCACTCCAGCCATACCTTTTTTCCCAGACCTATAACAAGACTGAAGTCTTAACAGGCCCCAAAATGTGAGATACAGAGAGTGACCCATGAGGAACTGTGCTACTCTCTGAAAGAACTGTATGATATTTCCAATTTATATAGACAGAAATCAGGGGAATATGCAGAAGAATGGATATTAAGGGTATAGAATAATGGTGGAAGGAACTAAGTTGGTTTGAAACTCTTATGTATCCCAGAAAAGCCATGTTCTTTTTAAAAAATATTTTTATTGAGAAATATTCACACACATTACAGTACATATATGCTATACAATCAGTGGCTCACAATATAAACACATAGCTGTATATTCATCACCATGATCATTTTTAGAACATTTTCAACACTCCAGAAAAAGGAAAAAACTCATACATCCCATACCTATTACCCCTCCCTCTCATTGATGACTAGTATTTCACCCAATTTTTAATGCTTTTATCCCCCAATTATTTATTTTTTATCCTTATTTTTTTACTCATCTGTCGATACCCTGCATAAAAAGAGCATAAGACACAAGGTTTTCACAATCACATGGTCACATTGTAAAAGCTATATAGTTATACAATCATCTTCAAGAATCAAGGCTACTGGATGAAATGGACAACTTTCTAGAAAGACATGAACAACCAACTTTGACTAGAGAAGAAATAGACGACCTCAACAAACCAACCACAAGAAATTGAATCAGTCATTAAGAAGCTCCCCAAAAAGAAAAGCCCAGGACCAGACGGCTTCACATGTGAATTCTACCAAACATTCAAGAAAGAATTAGTACCAATCCTGCTCAAACTCTTCAAAAAAACTAAAGCGGAGGGAAAGCTACCCAACTCATTCTATGAAGCCAACATCACTCTCATACCAAAGCCAGATGAAGATATTACAAAAAAAGAAAACTACAGACCAATCTCTCTAATGAATATAGATGCAAAACTCCTCAACAAAATTCTAGAAAATCGAATCCAGCAACACATTAAAAGAATTATACATCATGACCAAGTAAGATTCATCCCACGTACGCAACGGATGGTTCAACATAAGAAAATCAATTAATGTAATACACCATATCAACAAAGCAAAGCAGAAAAACTACATGATCGTCTCGATTGATGCAGAAAAGGCATTTGAAAAAATTCAACATCCTTTCCTGTTGAAAACACTTCAAAGGATAGGAATAGAAGGGAACTTTTTCAACATGATAAAGGGAATATATGAAAAACCCAGAGCTAACATCATCCTCAATGGGGAAAAACTGAAAACTTTCCCCCTAAGATCAGGAACAAGACAAGGATGTCCACGATCACCATTGTTATTCAACATTGTGTTGGAAGTTCTAGCCAGAGCAATTAAACAAGAAAAAGAAATATAAGGCATCAAAATTGGAAAGGAAGGAGTAAAACTCTCACTGTTTGCAGATGATATGATACTATATGTCAAAAACCCTGAAACATCCACAGCAAAACTACTAGAGCTAATAAATGAGTACAGCGAAGTGGCAGGTTACAAGATCAACACTCAAAAATCTGTAGTGTTTCTATACACTAGTAATGAACAATCTGAGGGGGAAATCAAGAAACGAATTCCATTTACAATTGCAACCAAAAGAATAAAATATTTGGAAGAAATTTAACTAAAGAGACAAAAGACCTATACAAAGAAAAACTACAAGAAACTGTTAAAAGAAATCACAGAAGACCTGAATAGATGGAAGGGCATACCGTGTTCATGGATTCGAAGACTAAATATAGTTAAGATGTCAGTTCTACCTAAAATTGATTTACAGATTCAATGCAATACCAATTAAAATCCCAACAACTTACTTTTCAGAAATAGAAAAACCAATAACTGAATTTATCTGGAAGGGCAGGGTGCCCCGAATAGCTAAAAGTGTCCTGAGAAAAAAAAATGAAGTCGGAGGTCTCACGCTACCTGACTTGAACGCGTATTATGAAGCTACAGTGGTAAAAAACAGCATGATACTGGCCTAAAGATAGATATATTGACCAATGGAATCAAATAGAGTGTTCAGATATAGACCCTCTCATCTATGGACAATTGATCTTTGATAAGGCAGTCAAACCAACTCACCTGGGACAGAACAGTCTCTTCAATAAATGGTGCCTAGAGAACTGGATATGCATATGCAAAAGAATGAAAGAGGACCCATATCTCACACCCTATACAAAAGTTAACTCAAAATGGATCAAAGACCTAAACATTAGATCTAAGACCATAAAACTGTTAGAAGAAAGTGTAGGGAAATATCTTATAAATCTTATACTAGGAGGGAGTTTTCTAGACCTTACACCCAAAGCAAGAGCACTGAAGAAAGAAAGAAAGAAAGAAATGGGAACTCCTCAAAATTAAACACTTTTGTGCATCAAAGAACTTCATCAAGGAAGTAAAAAGACAATCTACACAATGGGAGACAATATTTGGAAACAACATATCAGATAAAGGTCTAGTATCCAGAATTTATAAAGAATCATTCAACTCCACAACAAAAAGGCAGCCAACCCAATTACAAAATAGGCAAAAGACTTGAACAGACACTTCTCAGAAGAGGAAATACAAATGGCCAAAAGGCACATGAAGAGATGCTCAACGTCCCTGGCCATTAGAGAAATGCAAATCAAAACCACAATGAGATATCATCTCACACCCACCAGAATGGCCATTATCAATAAAACAGAAAATGACAAGTGCTGGAGAGGATGTGGAGAAAGAGCCACACTTATCCACTGTTGGTGGGAATGTCAAATAGGACAACCGCAGCGGAAGGCAGTTTGTCAGTTCCTCAAGCAGCTAAATATAGAATTGCCATATGACCCAGCAATACCATTGCTAGGCATCTACTCAGAGGATATGAGGGCAAGGACACAAATGGACATTTGCACACCAATGTTTATAGCAGCATTATTTACAATTGCCAAGAGATGGAAACAGCCAAAATGTCCATTAACAGACGAGTGGCTAAACAAACTGTGGTATATACATACGATGGAATATTATGCAGCTGTAAGACAGAATAAGGTTATGAAGTATGTAACAACATGGATGGACCTTAAGGACATTATTCTGAGTGAGATTAGCCAGAAACAAAAGGACAAATACTGTGTGGTCTCATTGATATGAACTGACATTAGTGAATAAACTTGGAAAATTTCATTGGTAACAGAGACCATCAGGAGATAGAAATAGGGTAAGATACTGGGTAATTGGAGCTGAAGGAATACAGATTGTGCAACAGGACTGAATGTAAAAACTCAGAAATGGACAGCACAATACTACCTAACTGTAATATAATTAGGTTAAAACACTGAATGAAGCTGCATGTGAGAATGATAGAGGAAGGAGAGCTGGGGGCATAAATGAAATCAGAAAGAAAGATAGATGATAAGGACTGAGATGGTATAATCTAGGAATGCCTAGAGTGTATAATGATAGTGATTAAATGTACAAATTAAAAAAATGTTTTTGCATGAGGAAGAACAAAGGAATGCCATTACTGCAGGGTGCTGAAAATAGATGGTAATTAACATTTTAAAATTTCAACTTATGTGTGAGACTAAAGCAAAAAATGTTTATTTGGTACAAAATTTATAATTTGACTAGTGCATTTCCTAATATAACTTATGTAGACAGCTTAATTGAACACCATAAGTACATGGAACCTTGAGTAGGACATGAGATTCTGTTGGTTAGTCCAGAGTGATGACCTGATAAATCCCAGAGTGATTTGAACAATGAATAAAAAAGTATTTGCAAAGTCCCTTTCGGGAAATGGTTAGAAAGGGGGAAAATTCAACTTCCCCAAGTTGAATTCTTGATATTCTCACAAGCAGTATGGACAACCAAAGCTATAGGCTGATCCCCCAGTCTTGGGGTTTGTTCATATGAAACTTAACCCTACAAAGGATAGGTTAAGCCTACTTAAATTTAGGTCTAAGAGTCACCCCCAAGAGAACCTCTTTTGTTGCTCAGATGTGGCCTCTCTCTCCAGCCAACACAACAAGCAAACTCACCACCCTCCCACTGCCTATGTGGGGCATGACCCCCAGGGGTATGGACCTTCCTGGCAACGTGGGACAGAAATCCTAAAATGAGCTGAGACTCAGCATCAGGGGATTGAGAAAATCCCTAGAATGAGCTGAGACTCAGCATCAAGGGATTGAGAAAGCCTTCCCCACTAAAAGGGGGAAGAGTGAAATGAGACAAAATAAAGTGTCAATGGCTGAGAGATTCCAAACAGAGTCGAGAAGTTATCCTGGAGGTTATCCTTACGCATTAAATAGATATCACCTTGTTAGTCAAGATGTAATGGAGAGGCTGGAGGGAACTGCCTGAAAATGTAGTAGAGCTGTGTTCCAGTAGCCACGTTTCTTGAAGATGATTGTATAATGATAGAGCTTTCGCAATGTGACTGTGTGATTGTGAAAACCTTGTGTCTGATGCTCCTTTTATCTACCTTGTCAACAGATGAGTAGAACATATGGAATAAAAATAAATAATAGGGGGAGAAATGTGAAAATAAATTTAGTTTGAAATACTACTGATCAATGAAAGGGAGGATAAGGGGTATGGTATAAATGATTTTTTTTTCTGTTTCCTTTATTTCTTTTTCTGAATAGATGCAAATGTTCCAAGAAATGATCATGATGAAATGAACTTTGTGATGATATTGTGAATTACTGATTATATATGTAGAATGGAGTGATCAATAGTTAAGGATGTTTGCGTTTGGTGTTTTTTTGGTATTTAAAAAAAATGAAAAAATAAAAAGAATCAAGGCTACTGGAACACAGCTCTACAGTTTCAGGTATTTCCCTACAGCCACTCCAAAACACCATAAACTAAAAAGGGATATCTAAATAATGCATAAGAATAACCTCCAGGATAACCTCTTGACTCTGTTTGAAATCTCTCAGACACTGAAACTTTATTTTGCCTCATTTCTCTCTTCCACCTTTTGGTCAATAAGCCTTTCTCAATCCCATGATGCTGGGTCCTGGCTCACCCCGGGAGTCCTGTCCTATGTTGCCAGGGAGATTTACACCCCTGGGAGTCATGTCCTATATAGAGGGGAGGGCAGTGAGTTCACCTGCTGAGTTGGCTTAGAGAGAGAGGTCACATCTGAGCAACAAAAGAAGTTCTCTGGGGGTGACTCTTAGGCATAATTATAAATAGGCTTAGCTTCTCCTTTGTAGGAATAAGTTTCATAGAGGCACACTCCAAGTTCGAGGTCTCAGCCTATTGAATTGGTTGTCCCCACTGCTTGTGATAATATCAGGAATTCCCCAGATGGGGAAGTTGAATATTTCTTCCTTTCTCCGCAGTCCCCCAAGGGGACTTTGCAAATACTTTATTTTCAGCCCAAATTACTCTGTGATATATCACAAAGGCATGCTTTTTAATCCAATCTTGTGGGGGCAGACCTATTATTGGGTGGGAACTTTTTTTCTTGGCAGCCTTATTTATTTATTTATTTATTTATTTTTCTTTTTTCGGTGAAAAATAGCATATATACAAAAAGTCAATAAATTTCAAAGCACATTGCACCATTAGTTGTAAAGCAGATTTCAGATTTGGTATGGGTTACAGTTCCACAATTTTAGGTTTTTACTTCTAGCTGCTCTAAGATACTGGAGACTGAAGAAATATCAATTTAGTAATTCAGAAATCATATTCATTTGTTAAACCCTACTTTCTCTGTATACCTCCATCATCACCTTTGATCTTTCTATCCCATTTTTTTAGGGGGTTTTGGGCTATGGTCATTCTAACTTTTTCATGTTGGAAGGTGCTGTCAATAATACGGGATGGGGCATAGAACTAGCTGATGTTCTGGAGAGGCTGGTCCCTCTGCATTTCAGGACTTATCTGGTCCAGGGACCCATCTGCAGGTTGTAGGTTTCTGCAAAGTTACCCTAATGCATGGAACCTTTGTAGAATCTTATATAATGCCGTATGTCTTCTTTAGGATTGGCTGGAATGATTTTGGTTGGGGTTTGGCAAACTATGATAGGTAGCAATGTCTAACTGAAGCTTGTGTAAGAGTCACCTCCAGAATAGCTTCTCGACCTATTTGAAGTCTCTCAGCCACTGATACCTTATTTAATACACTTCTTTTTTCCCTTTTGGTCAGGATGGCAGTGTTGATCTGAGGGCCAGGCTCATACCTGGGAGTATCTCCCATGTGGGTAGAAACTTTTGATTAGGCTGTTATCATGGAGAAGTGACCCTACTCATTCAAGTTGGATTTTATCTGCTTACTGGAGTCCTTTAAGTGGGAGAAATTTCAGAAAAAGCACAGATACTTGGAGACAAAAAATGCCCTGGGAGATGCAAAGCTAAGAGATGAAATCTAGAGTTTGCCCCAGAGAAGCTAAGAAGGAGCCACAGGAGTTGAGAGAGGCATTTTGGAAACCAACCCAGGAGAGAAAGGCCAGCAGACATTGCCATGTGCCTTCCCATATGACAAAGCAATCCTGGACGCAGTCACCTTTTCTTGAGTGAGGGTATCATCTTGTGGATGCCATAATTTGATCTTTTCATGGTCTTAGAACCATAAATTTGTAAGCTAATAAATCCCCTTTGTAAAAGCCAATCCATTTCTGGTATATTGCATTCCAGCAGGATTAGCAAGCCAAAACAGGAACATAAAGTTGTATCAGGCTGAATTCATTGTTATGGGCCTACAAAACAGAGATTCTGAATTCCATGGTGTATCTCGCGGGGTTACAAAGGGCTCAAACGGTTTGTTCAGGTGGTTGCCTGAAGCCTGCACCAAAAGGTTACCAACACCCCTCTCTCTTTCAGCCCAACTCTGCACATAAAATCATTACCCTCCCCTTTACGTGGTGCTTGACATCTAAGGGTGAAAGTCTCCCTGGCAATGTTGGACATGACTCTATGGGATGAGCCTGGCCCTGGCACCATGGGTTCCACAATGCCTTCCTATCCAAAAAGGGGGAAAGAATTGTAACAATATAAGGTATCAGTGGCCGAGAGAGTTCAAATAGAGTCGAGAGGCTATTCTGGAAGCTACTCTTATGCAAGTTTCAGCTAGATACTGCTAATTACCATGGTTTGCTATACCCCAACCAAAATTATCCCTGCCAACCCCAAGGAACACCTAAGGCAATATATAAGATTCTACAAAGGTTCCATGCACTATGATTACTCTCCAGAAACCTACAACCTCCAGATGGGTTCCCAGGCCAGGTAAGTCCTGAAACCCAGAGGGGCCAGCCTCTCCAGAACATCAACTAGTTCTATCCCCCTATCCCATACTGTCGACAGCCTTCCCAACATGAAAAAAGTAGAATGGGCATAGCAGAAACACCCCTAAAGATTGGGAGAAAGATCAAAGGAGGAGGTGGAGTTATAACGGAGAAGATAAGATTTAACAAATGAGTATGACTGCTGAATCATTATATTGATATTTCTTTTAGTCTTCAGTGTCTTGGAGCAGCTAGAAGGAAAAACTTATAATTGTGTAACCATAACCCATACCGAACTCTGAAATCTGTTCTGTCACCTAATTGTTGCCATGTGCTTTGAAATTTGTTGCTTTTTTGCATATGTATTATATTTCACAGTAAAAAGTAAAAATAATTTTTAAAAAATCACATATATAGAATAACAACAGATCCACAAAGATTCGAAGAAAGTGTTCCGAGATGTTAACAATATGATTTCTAGGTGGGGGATTATTGATGATTACTATTTTCTTCTCTAATACTTTTGGTTTTCCTTCACTGGGCACATATTACTCTAACTAATGAGATCATTTTTAAAAAGGAAATTAAAAAAAGCAGAAAACACAAATATACTTAATAAACAGAACTTTATGGCCCAAAAAACAAAAGGTCGCCTACTGTACTGGTTTGAAACTGTTGTGTACCCGAGAAAAGCCATGCTCTTTGATCCTTATTCAATTGCTGGGTCGGATCTTTTTATATATATATAAAAGATATATATATATATATATATATTTTTGAATATTTATATTGAAAAATCCTCACACACGTACAGTCCATACATGGTGTACAATCAATGGCTCACAATATCATCACATAGTTATGTATTCATCACCATGATCATTTTTAGAACATTTACATCACTCCAGAAAAAGAAAATAAAAAAGAAAAAGACTCATACATCCTATACCTCTTACCCCTCCCTCTTATTGACCACTAGTATTTCAATTTACACAATTTATTTTACCCCATATTCCCCTATTTATTTATTTATTATCCTTACTTTTTACTCATCTGTCCATACCCTGAATAAAAGGAACATCAGACAAAAGATTTTCACAATCCCACAGTCACATAGCAAAAAATATATCATTATACAATCGTCTTCAAGAATCAAGGCTTCTGGAACACAGCTCTACAGTTTCAGATATTTCCCTCCAGCCACCCCAAAACACCATAAACTAAAAAGGGATAGCTATATAACGTGTAAGAACCTCTAGGATAACCTCCTAATTCTAAAATCTCTCAGCCACTGAAACTTTATTTTGTCTCATTTCTCTCTTCCCCCTTTTGGTCAAGAAGGCTTTCTCAATCCTATGATGCCAGGTCCTGGCTCATTGAGATCTTTTTTATTGTTTCCATGGAGATGCGACCCACCCAATTGTTGGTGGTAACTTTTGATTAGTTGGTTTCCATGAAGATGTGTCTCCACCCCTTCAAGGTGGGGTTGCTTACTGGAGCCCTTTAAGAGGGAACCATTTTGGAAAAAGCTTTAGAGCCAACACAGCCAGAGACCTTTGGAGATGAAGAAAGAAAATGCCCCCGGGGAAGATGTTTGAAGCAAGAAGCCAGAGACCCCAAGAGATGCCAGCCACATGTGTTCCCAGCTGACATAGGTGTTCCTGACCCATCGCCCTTTCTTGAACCAAGGTATCTTTCTCTGGGTGCTTTATTGTGGACATTTTTATAGGCTTAGAACTGTAAATTTGCAACTTAATCAATTCTCCTTTTAAAAGCCATTCCATTTCAGGTATATTGTATTCTAACAGCTTACAAACTAAAATACCTACATTGCCTGAAGTTGAAATGTCAGAAATTCCCTGGTGTAATGTAGATGAAAGGATCTGAAGGCTTAGCGAGACTGGAATGTTAGAGTGGATTTATCATGTAGCACCTGCTCACCCACCCCAGGAATGTCCAGAAGAAAATACCTTTCACCAGAATTGTGAGGAATAAATTTATAAAACTAAGCCCATCATCCTTGAAGAACTCTGGGGTTGCTCTCCTCTGTAGGTCAAATATTACTATAGGAACTGCTGTCACAGACCTTGGATCCACAAACACAATGGGGATAATTGCATCCCGAGTTGGCTGAAGCCAAATGGCAGCACTTAATTGTTTAAGGCAAGGTAGATGTGACTACCATAATGGACAGCAGAATCGAAGTAGTAATCAGAATAGTCTGACTTGCAAAGACCTATGGTATTATTGGCTAGGAGATCATAGGGTACCTAGAAGTAAAATAGATGGGCAGTCTACTAAATTCTTGCTTGAGCTGTATAAGCAAAAGTGTTCTAGGTCAAGTGAACAAAAGTCTAACTTGAAACACAAAAACAGTGAGTCACAGCCCCTCTATCAATTTCCAGACTTGAGACAGTTTACAGACCAGAGCCCCTTAAATGAAGGGGAAGATGGGTACCCTTGGGGAAAGACACTACTATACTGCCAAAAATTTACACCATTAATCTTCCTCCTAGCCTTCTCTAAAGAGACCTATGGCCTTTTACCAAAGTAACTATGCATTGGAGAAAAGGAAACAATCAGACATTTGGGGGATTATTAGACACTGGCTTGGAAGTGACATTAATTCTAGGAGACCCAAAATGTCACTGTGGTCTACCAGTCAGAGCAGGGCATATGGAGTTCAGGTGATCGATGGAATCGTAGCTCAGGCCCATTTCACAGTGGGTCCAGTTGGTCTCTGGACCCTTCTTCTGGTCATTTCCCCAATTCTGCAATGCATAACTGAAATAGACACACTCAGCAATTGGCAGAATCCCCACATTGCTTCCCTGAATTGTGGCATTAGGACTATTATGATAGAAAAGGTCAAGTGGGAGCCACTAGAACTGCCTCTACCTAACAAGAGTAAATCAAAGCAATATTAAATTTCAAATAGGAATAATTCCAATATTCCAAACCAATATTAAATTGAACCAATATTAAATTCATAAGAAACATTGATTGCATCATCAGTGATTTGAAGCATGCAGGGTGGTGATTCCCACCAGATCCCCATTCAATTCTCCTATTTGGCCTGTACAGAAAACAGATGAATCTTGGAGGATGAAACTTACCAAGGTGGTGACTCCAATTGCAGCTGCTGTTTGAGATGTAGTATCATTGCTTGAGCAAATCAATACATCCCCTGGTACCTATATGCAACTACTCATCTGGAAAATGCTTTTTCTGAATACCTGTTTGTAAAGACCACCAGAAGCAGTTTGCTTTCAGCTGGCAAGTTCAGTGATACACCTTCACTGTCCTACTTCAGGGGTATATCACCTCTCCAGACCTATGTCATGATCTAGTCTGCAGAGACCATGATGGCCTTTCCTTCCACAACACATCACACTGGCCCATTATATTGATGATAACATGCTGACTAGACCTAGTGAGCAAGAAGTAGCAACCACTCCAGACTTATTGGTTAAGGCAATTGCATGTTAGAGAGTGGGAGATAAATCTAAACAAATTTAGGAGCCTTCCACCTTGGTGAAATGTCTAGACATCCAGTAGTGTGGGACATATCTATATATCACTTCTAAGGTATAGGATAAACTATTGCATCTGGCCCTTCCTATAACAACAAAAAAAAAAAAAAAAGAAGAAGAAGAAGAAGCAGGAAATCTAAATCCAATGGTTTCTTTGGATTTTGGAGGCAATGCATTCCTCATTTGGGTGTGCTACTCTGACCCATTTACCAAGTGACCTGAAAAGCTGCTAATTTTGAGTGGAGATGAGAACGAGCAAACTCTGCAATAGGTTCAGGACTGCCTTGTGAGCTGCTCTGCCACTTGGGCCATATTATCCAGCAGATCCAATGGTGCCAAAAGTTTCAGTGGCAAATTAGAGATGCTGTGCTGAACCTTTTGCAGGCCTCTATAGGGGAATCAGAGTACAAACCCTTAGGATTTTGGAGCAAAGCCCTACCATCCTCTGCAGATAACTACACTCTCTCTCTCTTTTTTTTTTGTATGCTGTATGGTGGGGTCACATTTCATTATTTTTCCATGTGAGTATCCCATTATTGCAGCACCATTTACTGAATTTTTGTTTGTTTTGCTTGTTTGTCTGTTTTTGGGAAAATGCATGTACTAGGAATCGAACCCAGGTCTCCTGCATGGCAGGCATTAATTTTACCATTGAACTACCCTTGTACTCCCACTATTCTCCTTTTGAGAAACAGCTTTTGACCATTACTGGGCCTTGGGAGGGAGCAAACACTTAACCATGAGACCTGAGTTGCCTATCATCAACTGAGTGTTGTCTGACCTGTTAAGTCATAAAGTTGGGCGTGCACAGCAACACTCCATCTGTGCTGGTTTGATAGGATGTATGTACCCTAGGAAAGCCATGTTTTAATCCTAATCCCATTTTATAAAGGCAGCTGTTTCTTCTAATCCCTATTCAGTACTGTATATTTGAAACTGTAATTAGATCATCTCCCTGGATATGTGACTCAGTCAAGAGTGGTTGTTAAACTGGATTAGGTGGAGATGTGTCTCCACCCATTCGGGTGGGTCTTGATTAGTTTACCGGAATCCCATAAAAGAGGAAACATTTTGGAGAATGAGAGATTCAGAGAGAGCAGAGAATGCTGCAGCACCACGAGGCAGAGTCCACCAGCCAGCGACCTTTGGAAATGAAGAAGCAAAACGCCTCCTAGGGAACTTCATGAAACAGCAAACCAGGAGAGAAAGCTAGCAGATGATGATGTGTTCACCATGTGCCCTTCCAGATGAGAGAGAAACCCCAACTATGTTCGCCACGTGCCTTCTCACTTGAGAGAGAAACCCTGAACTTCATCGGCCTTCTTGAACCAAGGTATCTTTACCTGGATGCCTTAGACTGGACATTTCTATAGACTTGTTTTAATTGGGACATTTTCTCGGCCTTAGAAATGTAAACTAGCAACTTATTAAATTCCCCTTTTAAAAAGTCATTCCATTCCTGGTATATTGCATTCCAGCAGTTAACCAACTAGAGCACCATCATAAAATGGAAATGGCATATATAAGATCAGACTAAAGTGGGGCCTGAAAGGACAAGCAAGTTACGTGAGATGTGGCCCAAATGCCCATGGCCCCAACTCCAGCCGTGTGTGTGTGTGTGTGTGTGTGTGCGTGCGCTATATGATGGGGTCACATTTCATTAATTTACCACGTGAGTATTCCGTTATTGCAGCACCATTTGTTGAATTTTTTGTTTGTTTTACTTGTTTGGAGGGAAGTATGTGGACCGGGAATTGAACCCAGGTCTCCCTCATGGCAGGCAAGAATTCTACCACTGAACTATCCTTGCACCCCCTTAAAAAGTATTTTTATTGATAAATCTTAACATGCAAACATTCCATACATGGTGTACAATCAGTGGCTCACAATATCTTCACATAGTTGTGTATTCATCACTATGATCATTTTTTAGAACATTTGCATCACTCCAGAAAAAGAAATAAGAAAAAGGAAAAAACTCATATATACCATAGCCCTCACCTCTCCCTCTCATTGACCACTGGTATTTCCATCTACCCAATTTATTTTAACCTTTGTAATGGGTTGGCTTTTAACAATGGGTATTTATTAAGTTACAAGTAAAATTCTAAGGGTATGGAAATGTCCAAATTAAGGCATCAATAAAAGAATACCTCCACTGAGGAAAGGCCAATGATATCCAGGGTTCCTGTGTCACATGGGAAGGCACATGGTGATGTCTGCTGGTCCTTCTCTCCAAAATGTCTCTGGGCTTCTGTGGGTTCTTGCTTGTTTCTCCCAGGGCATTTCTGTCTCTTCTCTCCTTCTCTCTCTTCCTCTCTCTTGCTGTCTGTCTCTCTCCATGAGCTCTCTTAAAGGACTCCAGTAAAGGATCAAGACCCACTTTGAATTGGGTGGGTCACATCTCCATGGAAAGAACCTAATCAAAAGGTCCCACCCACCAGGGGTGTGGACCTTCCTGGCAACGTGGGACAGAAATCCTAGAGAGCTGAGTCTCAGCATCAAGGGATTGAGAAAACCTTCTCAACCAAAAGGGGGAAGAGTGAAATGAGACAAAATAAAGTGTCAACAGCTGAGAGATTCCAAACAGAGTCAAGAGGTTATCCTGGAGGTTATTCTTATGCATTATATAGACATCACCTGTTTAGTTAAGGTGTAATGGAGAGGCTGGAGGGAACTGCCTGAAAATGTAGAGCTGTGTTCCAGTAGCCATGTTTCTTGAAGATGATTGTATAATGATATAGCTATCACAATGTGACTGTGTGATTGTGAAAACCTTGTATCTGATGCTTCTTTTATCTACCTTATGGACAGATAAGTAAAACATATGGATTAAAAATAAATAAATAATAGGGGGAACAGCTGTTAAAATAAATTTAGTAGATTGAAATGCTAGTGATCAATGAAAGGGAGGGGTAAGGGGTATGGTATGTATGAATTTTTTTCTATTTTCTTTTTCTGAATTGATGCAAATGTTCTAAGAAATGATCATGATAATGAATATGCAACTATGTGATGATATTGTGAATTACTAATTATATACGTAGAATGGAATGATCATATGGTAAAAATGTTTGTGTTTGTATGTTTAATAAATTAAATATTAAAAAAAAGGTTCCACCCATTAGCCCATGACAAACTCTGGAATCTGCCCTGTAACTACTTGTTGAAGAGTGCTTTGAAAATCATTGCTTTTTTCTTTCTTGCTTATGTTGTATTTATTATACATTAAAAAGGTTAAAAAAAGAAAAAGATAAAAGGTCCCATCCACAACAGGACTGCCCCCACAAGAATGGATTAAAAGAACATACTGTTTTCTAGGGTAGAGATCAGATTCAAATCAGCACACCTGACCTGCCTTCTGCCACTGCTAAGTGCCTAATCTGCCAGCAGCAAGACCCACACTCAGTCCCCAATATGACACCATTCCCCGAGGTGATCAGCCTGCTACCTGGTGGCAGATTGATTACACTGGACCACTTCCATTATGGAAGGGGCAGTGATTTGTTCTAACTGAAAGAGACACATACTTGGATATGGATTTGCCTTCCCTGCACGTAAGTCTTCTGCTAAAACTGCTATCTGTGGAAATACAGACTGGCTTATCCACCATCATGGTATTCCACACAGTTGTGCTTCTGACCAAGGAATCCATTTCACAGCAAATGAAGTGTGGGATTGGGCATATACTCATTTGGAATTCACTGGTCTTACCATATGCCTTAGCATCCTGAAGTAGCTGGATTGATAGAAAGATGGAATGACCTTTTGAAGGTTCGATTATCATGCCAGCTGGTGTCAATACCTTGCAGGGCTTGGGCAGTGTTTTCTGAATCAGCATCCCCTCTATGGTGCTGTTTCTCTCATAGCCAGGATTCACAAGTCCAGGAAGCAAGGGGTGGAAATGGGAGTGGCACCACTCACTATTATCCCTAGTGATCCACTAGAAAACTTTTTGCTTCCTGTCCCTGCGACCTTAAGTTCTGCTGGTCCACAGGTTTTAGTTCTAAAGGGGGGAGTACTTTCACCAGAAGATACAGTAATAATTCCATTGAACTGGAACTTAGGACTGCCACCTGCCCACTTTGGATTCCTCATGCCTCTGAAAAAAAGGGGATTACTGTACTGCCTGGGATGATTGATCCTGATTATCAAGGGGAAATAAGACTGCTACTACTACAAGTACAAAGTGGAGGTAAAGAAGAGTTTGCCTGGAACACAAAAGGCCCCCTAAGGTGTCTCTTAGCACTACTACACTTAGTCATTAAAGTCAATAGAAAACTGCAGCAACCCAATCCAGGAAAGACTACTAGTGGGTCCAGAAATTTTAGGAATGAAGGTGGGGTAAAGAAAACAAAACAAAACAAAAAAATGCATAACCAACTGAAGTGATTGCTGAGAGTAAAGGGAACATGGAATGGGTAATGGAAGAAGGTAGTGATAAATGTAAGCTACAACCATGTGACTAGTTATAGAAACAAGGACTGTGATGGTTATGAATATTTCTTCCTTGTTTTATTATGAGTATGTTTGCCTATATACATAAAGCAGATATCTTTGTTTTCTTCCCTATCTTATCCCATCAGATAACACAAGTTGTGTTAACTTTATGTCATAGTATTTGAAAGAAAAAGAAATATGTTCTTTCTATGATGTGTGATTATATCTCAGTAGAATTGCATTAAAAAGAAAAGAAAGGAACAGGTGCTGTGCCTCAGGCAGAGGCACAAGGTAGGGGAGGCTGGTGCCCTAATTTTACCTCAATTTCTTGCAGAGTCAGCCACGGTGCCGGGGGGAGGGAGCAAGGAGCACAGGCATGGCAGGGCCTCTGGGTTAGTTTGCAAGCTGCTGGAATGCAGTATACCAGAACTGGAACAGCTTTTAAAAAGGGGAATTTAACAACTTACAAGTTAACAGTTCTAAGCCTACACAAATGTCCAAACTAAGGTATTCAGGGAAAGATACCTTAATTCAAGGAAGGCCGATGGGTCAGGAACACCTTTGTCAGCTGGGAAGTCACGTGGCTGGCATCTGCTGGTCCCTTGCTCCTGGGCTCCATTGCTTTTAGCCTCATTTCATGTGGGTGTTCCTCACTTTGCTTCTCTGGGGCTGACCTTCATCATTTGGCTTCCCTTGGCTCTCTCCAGTTTCTGGCTTGCTTGACATCTGTTCTAGTTTGCTAGCTGCCGGAATGCAATATACCAGAAACGGAACAGCTTTTAACAAGGGGAATTTAATGAGTTGCTAGTTTACAGTTCTAAGGCCGAGAAAATGTCCCAATTAAAACAAGTCTATAGAAGCGACCAATCAAAGGCATCCAGGGAAAGATACCTTGGTTCAAAAAGGCCGATGAAGTTCAGGGTT